>CAUYRT010065256.1:0-91924 GCA_963574885.1 Lepilemur ruficaudatus | reverse complement strand
GGCTAATTTTTTTACATATATATTTTTTAGTTGGCCAATTAATTTCTTTCTATTTTTATAGTAGAGACGGGGTCTCGCTCTTGCTCAGGCTGGTCTTGAACTCCTGACCTTGAGCTATCCACCCGCCTCGGCCTCCCAGAGTGCTAGTTATACAGGCGTGAGCCACCGCGCCCGGCCAGGTTTACTTCATTTTAATGCTAACGTGTCACTTGGGGAGACCAAATGCTTATTCATCTTTTCAAAACTGTTCACTATTTCCAAGTGCTCTTATTTGTTTTGTGGCTTGGCCACCAAACTGCTTCAAGAACCTGCTTTCAGAAAAGTCTTAGGATAGCTTTAATAATAATTCATTAAGGCGAAAATGGGAAATCTTATCCTAAATAGGATAATTCAGCCAGAGTTTTCCTGTAAGCAAAACTAGATTTGGTTTGTTTTTAATTAAAAGAATAGCTGGCTAATCCAATCCCCCTAATTTAAGAATAAAAGAAGCCGCTTCAGAGAACCAGCTGCAACAGAAAGCTTTTTAGGTGTTCTTTTTGGTGGTATTAGTCCCAGTCATCAGTTAAAAATTTATAGCCATGAACATACAGAATATTCCTTCCCATCTCAAACTCTCAGTTAACAAGATTATTCTATAGAAATCATCATTTAAGGGATTTTAAAAACGTTTTTGTGCCTTTGTGAAACTCATCAAATCATCCAAGACATGCTAAACGACAAGAATTTTGCTTTCAAAATGTACATTAAAAATGAAAAACAAGTGATCATAACCACCTTGTATAAAATATGGAGTGGAAAGAAGCCCGAGGATGACTGAGGTCATGTAGCAATTTCTACTAGGAAATGGTACACACTGTAGAATGGGATGGAAAAAAAAAAAAAAAATCAATCAAATTCTAATATTCCTATAATGTGCTATTCCATGATACTCCTGCTGAAAAACAATCCAGAAAAATCTAATCAGGACGACCTGATCATCTCTTGGGAAGCTGGTGGAGTGGGGGATAGGTGCGGCATAAAACTCCAGATCAAACTTGAGGTCTTGTAATTCCCCAAACTTAAGCGTCTATTCGAACTGAACCAATTCCAGATATTCTACCCACTCTTACTGAGAACTTGCACCTGCAAATCCTGTGGCCCCCAATATGGCAAAACCCAGCCCTGGAACATAAATGATTATCACCACTGATGTAAAGCTTGGCCCAACACTTAACGAAGTGGCTATACAGGTTAAGTGTCCCTTATCCGAAATGTTTGTGACCAGAAGTGTTTCAGATTTCAGATTTTTTTTTTTGGATTTTGGAATATGTACATTTATACTTACTGGTTGGACATTCCAACTCTGAAAATTCAAAATCTGAAATGCTCCAATGAGCATTTCCTTTGAGCATATGTCGGTGCTCAGAAAGTTTCAGACTCTGGAGCACTTGGGATTTGGGATTTCTGAATTTGGGATGCTCAACCTGTATTTATGAGCAAAAGTGTAAAGCAAACACTTGAAACTTCAATTCAGTGAAAATATCATGATTATACTTTGCTATTATACGACTGTTTAAAGACCCCAGCAAACAATGTAAGAATCAAGAAGGCAAGAGCACTTCTGAATAACTGAAAGTTCAGGAGAATATATCACGATATCTGACAAGTTTTGCAAATGCCGTTACAGGCATTAGTCAAATTCAGAGCAGTGGAATTACCAAGTCAGTAACAACTCTATTCAGGTTCAATGCAATCATCAATATGATCACTGACCAAGTCCATCATCTTGAGTCCCTCCAGCAGCTTGCAGTTCCTATTCTTTAGCCTGTGGGCTTCATCAATGACCACGCAGCGCCATGGAATATTCCGCAGCTCAGGACAATCAGTCAAAATCATCTCAAATGTAGTGATGATGGCATGAAACTTATAGGACCCCTTTATCACTCGACCCTACAAGAACAACTCTGAATTATTATTATGCATTAATGATTACATTAATAACTTCAAGGATGAGTGAATAGCATAAAACATACGTATTTATCTCTTTCAACACCTCTTTATTTCAGGCGACACACAATCTGTGTTCATTATTTTGGACATTTTAAGCTGTGTTAAACACTTTTTATAAAATTCTAAAAAAAATTCACATAGAACTTATCATAATTTCCCAAATCTAAAGATAAATACAAATACAGATTTCAATATTTTTCTCCTTTATTTAATTGTACAATAGATTTTATACTTAAAACATACATACATATACATAAAACCCAAAATTCTGTCGTATTCCCAATTACAGGACTTCCACTTACTACCTATAGCTTAAAATTATTTTAGCACATATTATTCTTCCTTATCACGTTGTTTATAGCACTTCACTGTCAATATCATATACTAAGTGCACACAGGCAACTAGAATAAGAAAAGCAATTGCTGCTATTAATGACAGCCAAAGTATAAACTCTTCCCTTTGGATGTATTTCCCTCAACGTGTCATGTATTTCAAGGACTTTTTAACATGCCTAATATTTTTCACTTCTAGTAACAGTGTAATAAAATATTCTTTCTATTCACATTTAATATGACCATTTTTTTGTTTAGTTCTCTCTTAGGCTTGCAAAATAAAACTAATTAACATATCAATACATCAAACAGATTTCAGTGGTCATCCAAAGTAAAAAATTTCGTTCTAATCTAATAATCAGAGTGATCAAAGCCTTAAAAATAAGGAGCTGCCTTCATAAATGTAGAAAGATAACACAAACATAAATTGAGTAAGAAATCTAAAGCAAACCTCTCAGTTTAGTAAAATCCAGACCTTCCCAAGTCACCTTTTTAATGCCTTAAAATACACATAGTAAGCACAAGGAATAGGACCTGCGAAGTTTTACCTGGGGATCTTTGAAGTACATTTCATACAACTGAATGGTCCGACGACTAGCTTGACTCCCATGATACACAACCACGTTCAACTCCGTCCAGGTTCGGAATTCCCTTTCCCAGTTGGGGATTGTGGACAATGGGGCAATTACTAAAAAAGGGCCATGGATTCCTTTCAAATATATCTCATAGAGAAATGTAATGGACTGGATAGTTTTTCCCAAACCCATTTCATCTGCTAAAATGCAGTTTCGCCTTTGGGAAGGAAATAAAATAAGAAAAGTTTAATGAGTATAGATACTAGACACTGCTGTCTTTTCACAAAATATATACTATTATCTTCATAGAGGCATATCTATATGGCTTTATTCAAAATAATACATTTTCAAACAAAATTCTCTAATAAATAAAAATTATTTCTACATGCTTCTGTCAATCTCTGTATTAATCTTTGTTGAATAAATACTAAGCACATTTCCCATGCTTGCCTTTTAGAAAATTCTTATTGGAGAGTTAAAATATTAAGTTCTTTTTAATTAATATCTTCAATAACTATAAAAGAACAGAGCCACAGACATCTTTAAAAGTGAAGAAAACATGTTCTACATACATGTTGTACCAATTGAAAAGCAGCCAGTTTACTCCCTCCAACTGGTATTCCCTGAGTTTGTTATTGTTTTTATACTCCCTGGAACTCTCTGATTTCTTCCAATCATCAGCAGGAGGTCGCTCCTGTTTCAAATATAGTAAATCTCGTTAGTGGCTTCTCAAAGACCACACTGCTGTGCTATTTTCAACTTAAGTCATATACCATGAGCCAATCCTTACCACACGCCCTGTTTCCGGCTCCCTGGACATCAGTTTCTCAAACTCTTCGATCTTTGCTTGATCTATGTCCTGCCGCAGCTCCCACGTGCTGTCTTCATAAGGAAGTGAGCACCACTTCACCAGATAGTGAGTCACAGGCTGGGCGAGGTTTAAAGAAATCAGAATTGGATTCATTTGACCAAATACATATTTACATATATTAAGCACAAACGTGTTCTACTTTATTTACCAACAGGCATTATCCCAGCATCAGCAAGACTGAATTGATAGAAATTTCAAAACTATGACCATTAACTAATTGTCCCTAGTTAGAGTCTCAAGTCTAAACTGGATACAGTATTACTGGGTATTATCAGAAAAAATTAACTTTTTATCTAAATCACTGGTAAGCCATGTTCAGAAGCCAGAAGTATATAGAAATAACTAGCAAATAGCAAAGCTGAATTTGTGCTTTATGTTAATCTGTGCAAATCATTCATCAAGGGTCTGACTTAGGCTTCTAAGGTAAATCATCTTAGCATATTTAAATGTTTACATAATTGGGTTTCTTCAAGAATGAGAAATAGACTTAAATGTATTAGGATGATCTCTACCTCTTCCTTAAACAGAGTGATACTGTTTGTATCCAATCACATTAAAATAATGTATTTGAGCTCTAGAAGACTGGAGGGCAAAAATATTTTGGCTAATGCAGATCAATAGGATTTTCTTTCCTCTAGAAAACACTTGAGTTTGTTGACCTTCATTTCAGGACCAATGGACACTGACCTGGTTGTGATATTAAAAATATTTATACACAGTATGCTATGAAATAAATATTTTTAAAGTACAACTAAGCAAAACTAGAAAAGTAAATATCATGTTATGGCTATGGTCTTTGAAACATCATGGAGTTTCATGATATAGCGTCTGGAGTAAAAAGAGAATTCTTTGCAGACTCTCTCTAGACAAGCAAGACCCAAACACTTTATACAAAACACTCAGTTTACAAGCAGAAGCTAGGAATGAGAGAACTCATGGTGGGAGGGCACATCATAACCAAGGGACAATGCTCAGAAGTCACTAGACTTGTCTTTATTCTTACTTCCCTATCAGATGTCCTTTACAACCTTGTAGGGTTTTGCAAAGCAAGATAAGAGTGCCAAGACTGGGATCTCATAAAGAAAAATATTTTCTATTATCCTTTGTGCACCACATTAAATGAAGTCCATCAACTTCACTAACGATGCCCAATGCGAAATAACATTAAACTCCATTCTGCCGCAAGAGCACTCTCAATTATATAAAGACACTTTGTGCTCTACTATAGATTTACACCAAAAAGGTACTGAATTCTTTATTCATCATATTCTGTAACTGTGCAAAAAGTCAATGTATTTGTTTCGTATTGAAAATTGATTTTTTTTAAAAAAGAAAGCTCCCAGACTAAACAGAAAGTGTAAAAAATAATAACATAAGCTATTACTGAGTCATAAAACTATTAATAAATTAGTAAGTTTCAGTTAAATTTAGAGCAAGTATGTCACGACTCAAGGCTATGACCAGGTCTAGGATTCTACCATCTTTTCCAAAGAGAAATACGAACTGCCTGAATCACCACTTTGTAATACAAAGGATTTCCTGTTACCTCTCCCCGGTCATCTGTGCTACGTGCAAAGTCCATTATCCGGTCAACCTCCACATAATCTGGATTAAAAAGCTCATCCTCAATCTGCACCAAAGGAAAAAAAAAAAGGTTGAAATGTTTATTTCCTAAGAGGAAACTATTTCACTTTTCAAGAGGCAATAATATTTTGGGTCATAGCAATATAAAATTTATATTTGGCAAATTCTATTATATTAATTGAAATGCTACAATTTAGCAAAATCATTCCCCATGAGGAAATCAGATTTCCTAGACTTTGTTAACGGGGTCTTTTAATTACTGTGTGAAACCTTTTACTGTGAGAGAATGTTTAAGAATATTTTAAATGAAGTGTGAAATTACAATTCACTAATGAGCAATCCAAAAGGCTTATGGCATGCAATGCATTTAGCATCCTTGAAACTACAGCTTGCAATAAAGAATCAGAGTCATGCACAGTAAGTGCTACTGGAGTCTAATAACTACTGGAGTTGTCTGACGCTTTATATCATCGTTTATAGAATGTTATTCAAAAGCTAAAAACACTAAAACCAGATCTCATATTTTGGTGCTAACAGAGTTTACATGACAATGTGTGGTAGTTTTTGTCACTCAATATTAGTACCTCATTAATCTAAGTGTTCTAATGATTTTTTGGACTGAACATAAGTGTTTAGGTAAAAGTATTAAAAATAAAGAAATGAGGCCTAAATAATCAGGTTACTGAACCAATATATTAACAATCTTTACAAAAGTAAAGTACTACTGTTAGCCTGTAAAGGTGTCTCATAAAATAATAGAATATGGCTCAAAAGAAAGTTAAAGACTAAGCTATACTTGAAAGAAGTGAGTCAGATAAATTTCAGATGTTAGAAAACAAAACACACATTATTACATGCTCCTATAGATTTATCAATAATACTAGGTCATTAAGTATGAAATGTCTGATTTCAAATCAAAAGCATAGTTTATTGTATCTCAAACAAGAAGCAGTACAATTAATCAAAGTGTGTGCCTAAACTATCAACACAGTTTTGCCATCTTAATGGTAGCTTGTTTATGCCAGCAGCAAAGAAGCCTGGAGAGTGACTGGTGATGAAAGATGTTTTCCACAGCTTGTTGAGAATTGAATATTTTTCCTTACAAAATGTGGTCCAAAGCCTGGAAGAAGTGGTAGTCAGTTGTTGCAAGGTCTGGCGAACACGGTGGATGACAGAGAGTTTCCAAGCCCAGCTGCTATAGTTTAAGCAGCATTGTTGGTGAGACATGTGGTTTATCACTGTCTTGCAAGAGGATTGGCCTGTCTCTACTGACCAATCTCAGCTGCTTAATCACAAGAATCCTCATCATTTTCTCCAACTGGTTGCAGTAGACATCTGCTGTAATCCATTGACCAAGTTTCATGAAGCTGTGGTGGATAGTATCAGTGCTGGATCACCAGATAGACATCATTAGCTTTTTTTGATGAATATTCAGTTTTAGACTATCTTTTGGCACTTCATCTTTATCCAGCCATTGTGCCGAACACTTGCAACTGTCAAAAAGAATCCATTTTTCATCACACGTGAGATACGGTGTAGAAATGGTTCACTTTTATCATGATGGCAGAGAAAGGCAAGCTTCGAGAGGATTTCTCTTCCGATGCTGTTTACCCATCTATCCAGCTTCTTTACCTTGCCAATTTGTTTCAAATGGTCCAATATTGTAGGAATAGTAATGTAAAACCTTGCTCCTAATTCACACATAGGTTAAGATGGATTCACTTCCACTACAGCTTTCAGCTCATCATTATCCACCTTGGTCTCAGGTTACCCATGTGGCTCATCTTTAAGTTTAAAATCACCAGGATAGAACTTCTCAAAACATCAACAGTACTGTGCATTACATTAGCCACATCTTTCTCAAACACTTCGTTGAAATTTTGAACTGTCTGTGCTGCATTCGTTCCACAACAGAACTCATATTCGAAAATAAGACGAATTTTTGACTTATCCACAGTGTCACAAAAATTGCTCTAAAAAAATTTGAAAGATAATCACAAACCAAAATGTGCATTTGTAAGACTGAGGTTGTACCTTCACAATAAACATAAAATAAGAAGTGTCTAAGTGAAATGTCAGAGACATCAACTGTCAAACTTAGTACTTAAGGAAATTAGACATTTCATACCTAATAACCTTAATATAATTGTGTTAAAATACTTTGTAAAAGGCATACTAAAGGTCACTTAGACACCATTCTTAAACCTGAACTGCAGGCTGAAAAAGAAAAGCAGTTCAGTCATAGTCTGCTCAAGGAGAACAAACATTCTCTGGCTAATGTACCCATTTAAAACACTCAGTTGGGGCCGGGCGCGGTGGCTCACACCTGTAATCCTAGCACTCTGGGAGGCTGAGGCTGGCGGATCGCTCAAGGTCAGGAGTTCAAAACCAGCCTGAGCAAGAGCAAGACCCCGTCTCTACTAATAATAGAAAGAAATTAATTGGCCAACTAAATATACATAGAAAAAAAATTAGCCGGGCATGGTGGCACATGCTTGTAGTCCCAGCTACTCGGGAGGCTGAGACAGAAGGATCGCTTGAGCCCAGGAATTTGAGGTTGCTGTGAGCTGGGCTGATGCCACGGCACTCTAGCCCGGGCAACAGAGTGAGACTCTGTCTCAAAAACAAACAAACAAAAAAAAAAAACACTCAGTTGGGAGGCTTTCAACTCTGAATTATGAAACTAGCAGAAATACAAAAACGTATCTCAACTGCCTCAGGCTTTACATAGAGGTGATCAGTAAGGCAAAAAAAAAAAAAAAAAATTCACTGAAATGTTCAATTAATATATAAGGTGTTAATATATTAATGCACTGGCTTTGTTAAGATTTTAGATTTAAGTAAACAATGTATATATGTTATTCATATATAGCATAAACACTAAAGTTTTCCACAAACTAGGTTTTGGTGGCAAAAGCTCTCTTTAAGACATCTTGTTCTTAAACACAAGCCTTCACATTCAGTGCTAAATTAAAATACTTAACTTTCCCTAAAAATTTCTACCTTGTGAGTAATCTATAGTATCATGCGTGTGATGAAATTTCCACTCTAAATGATCTTTTTGAATAGAGATTTCAAGTGTAGCAGACTTGTAAGGCAGCCTAAGGTAAAACAAAGAATGTAAAAGCAGCCATAACAGAAAATAGAGCTATGGAAGTAGTAGAGCTATGGAAAACCCTGAAGCCATGATGATCATTTATGGGATAAAACAAACAGGGGTATCTGTGTGCATGCATGTGTGTGTAAAAAAGAAAAGGAGGAAGGGGATTGTTACCATTCTCTGATAATTCCCATTCAGGACAGAAATTAACATTTCCAGTTGCCAAGTTACCAGCTAGATAATGTATTTCAGTCTTGGTGCAGGCAACTCACACAGACAGACCTGAGATCAACAGGCTGTGTAACTAGGGCCAGGCACAATGACCCACAGAAAAGGTCAGTAGAACTTACAGTGTCTCTTTTTAAAAGGAAGCTAATGATTTCAACTAGTCCAATGTCATGAAAATTTAACTTTGGTTTCATTATGAAAGCATGAAAAATAGAACCTGATAGTACTTCCCCTAAAACCTGCCCTTCAAAGAAAGAATCTTCTTAATATTCTCCAAGATGTAAGAATTGAGTCACATTCAAGTAACTCCATCTCGCTTGGTGCAAACCGCTGCATTGCCAAAAAAGATGAATACTAACAGTAACAGTGGTGATGATACAGATATGTGTCTAGGAAAAGAACCACCACACGATCTCCATCAAATACAGACTTTACCATCTGCCTGCTGGGATCATGGAAATCAGATCCTAGGAGAACACAGGCTTGTCACCTGATACTATGAGAATTTTATGACATAAAAGTACTAAACACTCATCTGTCCCACTCTCCTCATCTCCAAAAAGGGGTAGCAGTACAAACTAGTTTGTTAAACAGGTATCATTTTGCATCAAATTTCATACTTCTTTACAGTTTACATTTTGTTAACTCTTATGAAAAGAGGAACTAATAAATCAGCAAGTCTTATCTTTCAACGTTAGGGTTTTTCTTTTATCTATTTGAGGCTGTAAGTGAAACCAAATTTGGTGATGAAAAGTCCAGAGATTCTAGTAAACAGCTTGAGAAAGCATTTTTAAAATGTAATTGACTATGGGGGGATTAGGGGAAGATCTGGTAGTTCTTACAAATGCAGATTTTCTTCCCTGCTCTAGGTATTTTCGCTGTCTTGCTGTAACTGATAACCTAGGATAAAGGGGCACAGGCAAAATATTATACCAGCTTCTATACCCCAGTCCAGCATTTGTGAAAATGAATTTAGTGAACTCTGTGATTTAGGCATTGACTTGAACAGAATACATTTGCCACATACCTTCCCCAATAGAAGTTAAACTTTTATATCTTAGAACTTGTGCTTAATATTTATATTTACTGTAGAGTTTTTAACCTGCTAAATTTCAACAGAACTTTCATCAACTTACTTTTTTCATCATCTAGTAACTGTCTGTATTTTCATTACAAGATTTTAAGCATACCGTCACTACTATTTCCACATAATATCATAGGAGCAGTATCTTCTAGACTAAGCAACAGGAAGAATGAGAAATTTCCTGTTTATAAATTTTTAGCAATAACCAGTTACCAATATGCAAGTAACAGCACCAAGCAAGGCAAACTAGTTTTTCTTAATTTATTGAACTAAAATTTAGAACATTTTAATAAATACTTTAGAAAATTAATCAGGTGTTTCATACCTCTGAAAGGAATTTGTTCTGGCCCTGCTTTGCCTTAAATCGTTTAATCTTTTGTTGAATTCTCTTATCTTTTTCCAGATCTTCTACAGAAGCCCATTGACAATGAAGGTAAGAGCTGAAAGAATAAAATAATATTCTTGAAACATGTAGAAAATAATTTATCCTTTCTTATATGTATCTTATGATTCAAAAAAATCAACTAAACAGATCATTAACAAAATAACCTGCTTACTTACAGAGGCTGTTGAACAACATTCAATATAACCACTAATGTTTGAAAATTAGAAGAGAAAATCATATAACAGCACCTAAAATTTGCCTTCTGTCCTAAGCCTTCAGTTCTCTTATCCATCACCCATTAAAAAAATCCCCCAAAATAGAAATGGCCTAATAACAAGCTGTTTCCATAAGGGAATGGATTACACTTCGGTACAAAACAATTAGCATTACAGGGTGGGCCTTAATTCTGAATTTATGCTTTGAGCCTTTTATCATTGAGAAATAAAAGGGTTTTATTGGGTTACAAGAATTCAAACTTAAAATAGCAATTTCTTTAGAGGTAAGAGGTACAGGGTACCCTTGATTCATAAAAGGCCTATATCATACTGACCCGAACAGTAAACCTAACCTAATCCTTCCAGAGCAATCAGGGAGGAGAGAATCACCATCCGCTCCCTGAACACTAGCCCATGCTCCCCTCTATCTCCTAATCAGTTCCTGCTCTCCAGCCTGTGTTTTCCCAGGAACTCTGAAATGATGTCCTTTGGTCCCTTGTGAATTTTTCACTTGCTAACATCTATACTTGCACTGGGCAAGTCCTCTCCCCTTCAAACTCACCACCTTCTGCTCTGAACACACGCTGTGCCTTCCATAGCCTGAATTTAAATATACTCGACCCTTCCTTTTTCTTCTCCAAGACTCACCGGCACACAGTTTTGGCATTCTTTTGTTTGGTATTTCAGTATTCGTTTGTCCTATTATCCTTTCCCAGCCCCTCAAACAGCCTCGACTGTCTCTTATTTCTCTTTTTGGCAATAACATTAAAGAGAAATGAGATGCTAGAATATATACCTCTTTCAGAATCAATATACTACTTCTTTTAGAAACTATGTAGCAATTATAAAATGTTTCAAAACAATAAAATAGGAAACATTTATGATATTAAGTACCATATAATTGATACTTATGCAATGTCTACTACGAATTTTCAAAGGACTAATTTAGTCCTTCTATAACAGACTGAGTGAGGGAGAAAAAGGATTTTAAATATATATGCCTATGAACTAATACACCCACACACAGAAAAGAGACTAGATGAAAATGCATCAAAACGTTAATAAAGGTTGAACATTCCTGAAACTTTTTGAGTGCCAACACGAAACTCAAAAGAAATGCTCATTGGCGCACTTTGGATTTCAGATTTTTGGATTTGGGGTGCTCAACCACTATGTATAATATGCAAATATTCCAAAATCCTAAAAAAATCCAAAATCCTTCTTGTCTTAAACATTTTGGATAAGGGGTACTCATCCTGTAATGGTTTATAGGTGGTAAGATTGAAAGTATTTTATTTTCTTTCAATTTACATCTTTCAAATTTCCAATAAATAATACACAATACTGTCGTAATTAGAAACAAATAGTATGAAAATAACCTATTCTGGTCTCCTAATTATTTGACAGAAAAAGGCACACAGGCACTCAGTGTTCTTGTCCTGGCTGAGGTGCAAACGCCTTCAAGGCACTACCAGTGTGGCTATGAGATGGACAGAGGCACTTAAGCAAGTGGGTCCAGCCCTGCTCTACCACCTGTAAATGGGGCTGAAATTTTCAGTCAGTGGTTCTGCCTTCTAAATCCCAATGATAAACTGTTCTGGAGGCTTAGTCAGGAAGAAGAGGAAGGAAGCAAAAAAGGGTCAAAGGCAGGCTGCTATGGCTTAGTAGATAATTAAGGTAAGAAAAAGGTAAATCTTACTGATAGACTAGCGTTAAAATATAAGGAAAATGTTATGATATAGTAAACTGTAAGAAAATTCTGAAGCTAATAAATAATCTGAACTAGGCCCTAAAAATAATACAGTTTATGGTCACTTTGGAAAATAAAATTTCATTTTTTAAAACAGTTTCTATTTATGAAACAAGTGTAACATTTGTACCTAATCCTGACAAAGACAGTACAAAAAGGAAAGAAAGAAATTCAAGACCATATCCCTTTCTGCACATCAGTGCAAAGTTCTACATAAAATATTAGCAAACATAATTCTGTACCACATTAAGAAAACAATATATTATTATCAAGTTGATTTACCTCAGGAATGCAAGGTTGGTTCAATATTAATATTTTAAAACATACAATATTAATATATTTAAGGAGAAAAATAACACAATTATCTCCACCAATGCTGAAAAAAACTTTGACAAAATTCAATATCCATAAATGAAGTTTTTAAATCTTAGGAAAATAGGAATTGATATTTTATTAACATAATATAGAGAGATTTTAGTCTGAAACACAGGGTCTTACTAAATGGAGAAACATCACAGACTTTTTGAAAAAATTAGAAACAAGGCATGATATGACCACTATTATTCAATATTGTATTCAGGGTATTAGTCAATGCCATTAGACAAGTCAAAAACAATAAAGGGTGTAATACCTGGAAAATTAAGAGGTAAAAAAAACTATCATTATTTGCAGATTATATGACTGCCTACCTGGAAACCCTAGAGAAGCAATTAGAAAACTAATTAAAACAATAAAATTATTCAGTAACATGGCAGAATATAAAATTAACAGTTCATTCACACAAACAATAATCAGTTAGGAGATATGACATTAGAGAAAACTTTTTTTGTAATACCAACAAAGATAAAATACTTAGCAATGAATTTAGTAAGAAATGTATAAAATTTATATAAAAATATTTATAATACTCTTAAAGATACAAAACTAGAACTGAACCAACTGGAAAGACATCTTGTTTTTATACTGCATAGGTCAACATCAGAAATCACAAATCACACTTAACACAATGTAAATAAAAAGACAAACAAGCATTTTTATGGAGCTAGAAAATACTAAACTTTATATATAAAAATAAACATGCAAGAATATCCAGGAAAACATTACAAAGGAAAAGCTACTTGGGAAAACTAGATCTACCAGATCTTAAAATACATTATAAAGCCTCTATAAGTAAATAATGTGGTAATGGCCCATGAATACACAAGAAGATCAATGGAATAAAGTATAGATATACATCCAAATAAATATAACTATAGGACAGGATAAAGGTTCCATCTTAAATCACTGGGACAAAGATGGACTTTTTAATAATGGTGTTAGAATGACAATAATTGGAAAAAATAAAATTAGAGCCATGGCTTACACCAGTGGTCCTCAACCTTTTTGGCACCATGGACCAGTTTCATGAGAGAAAATTTTTTCCATGGACCACAGGGCAGGGAGGTGGGGAGCGGAGCCCTGTGGCCTGGTCTGTGGCCAGGAGGTTGGGGACCACGGTCTTACACCATACACAAGAATAGACACCAAATGGATCAGGTACCTAAACAGAGAAAAAAAAAACCATGAGGAAAACACAGACAAATTCCTCTTTAATCTGGATATAAGGAAAGGCTTTCTAGCTATGACTCAAAAGCTTCATGCACTAAAAGAAAAAAATTGGTAAATCCAATTATACAAAAAATTAATTTACAATCTAAGAAATGCCAGAAATAAAGGCAAAAGATAACTGAAACTGAGAAAAGGCAGTTGCAACATATAACCTAAAAAACTAATATCCCTCACATATAAAAACTCTTAAAAATTAAAGGAGAGCATGATACAAAAAAGAGCAAAAGATATAAACAGTTGGCAAAACAAGATACAAAAATGACCATTAAACTTATGAAAAAGTGTTCTTATTCACAAGAGAAAATGTTAATGAAAACTTTACTGAATATGATTTCTTACAAAAATTAAAAAGGTACAACAGACTATGTTGAAAAGGTTGTGGGGAAATAGGTGCTCTCATGCACTGCTGACAATAATGCAAACTGATACAACGTTAAGGAAGAGAATCTCTCAAATTAGGCCTTTTGATCTAGCAATCCCACTTCTAGGAATTCACCCTGAAGCTATGCCTCCAACAATTTGAAAATACACAAGCACGCATGAGAATATATATTTAACAATTACAGCTTCAATTCTCAGAAGCCACTTACATGTCTACATATATAGGATATACTAGTTAAATAGCTATGGTACAGCCACGCAGTGGGGTACTATGTAGCTGTAACAAACAATGAGGACCACCCCTATGAACTGATATTGAGTGACTTCTAGAATATACTATTGTGAAAAAAAGCAAAGAGCAAAGGTGTACTGTACTGATAGTATGTAATTGTTTTGGTAAGAAAAAATGGGAAATTATATATCTCTCTCTGCATATTCATGTCAAAAATTACAGAAAAGATAAACCTGAGATTCATGAGGAGATGAGTAGAAATGGGGTGGAAAGGAAGAGAGAATGACATTTCTTTTGTGTATAGTTCTGACTTTTAAACCACATTAATATTTGACAAACTTGAAAGAAGAAAATAAATAAAAATCAACAAGGGAGTGGCTAAAATGGAATATAAATACAAGCAGAAACTAATGATGCAAACTGTATATCAAATAAATAACAAACCACACTGCTGGGGGAGGGTGAGAGAAGAATCAACCCAAGGATATTTTGAACCAAGTATTTCGCCTCTATGCCCCCAAACTAAAGACAAAGAACTCTAAACAAATATAGGCTTTTTTTCCCCACAGAAACATAGGCTAGTAATTCTGAAATCACTTACTATATATTCTTGGATTGACAAAAAAGCAAATATATTACAGATACTAAGAGCCAGGATTCTCATGGGTGAAGGAGAGAATTACTAATATTGAAAGAGGGAAAGGACAGAATGAACCCTGTGGTATTGGAATAGTGTTGGAAGTATCAATATAAAGGCATTGTTTTTGTTGTTGTTAGGTAGGTAAGTAGGCAGATAAGATGTGTATATATAATACACAGACGTGTGTGTGTGTGCACATTCTCCTAGCCTTATCCACCAAGGAGGACTAGAAGCAACGACTCCTCTATAGCAATAAGCACATCCAAAGCCCAAATCTTGGTTTCTAAACGCCCCCTTCACTAAACACCACCGTGCCTACTTGGAGAAATAACTGATTCTTGGACTGAAACAGGGAAGTTACAACTTGATTCTGAGCGTGGGAAGATCCTCTGGTGCAAAAAAGTAAGGAAATGCTCAAAGAAGGACGGAGACAGGGCACACGGACAGAGAGGCCAGCCTGAAGGGGCTTCTATACCAGTCAAATCTCTGATAATGTGAGCAAATAATACTAGGATAGTAAAGAATTATAACCCCATTGAATAAGATAAGAATCCACGAGTCTACAAAGCTATAAATTAGCAAATGAGCAAGAGGGTAAAGCTCTTCCTTACAGCAGAAACCCAACTAATAAATCTAAAAGAAATGATGGGATTAGTAAATCACCACTTAGCAATCATTACCATATTTAATAGCCTCAAAGTATCATTCCAGAAGATGTGCATTAACTACAAAAAGAAAAACAGGAATTCTTTGTACTATTTTTGCAATTTTCCTATAAATCTGAAATCATGTGAAAAGGTTAATAAAAACTGTTAGTTTTACAGAAATTTTAATTTCCCTTATATCTCAATAATTTCAGACAGGAAAGCTATTTTTGTTTTTAGAATTCCCTTTGTCTCATCTCAAATGACTTTCAAAGAGGACAAGTCTCTCCTAGCTTATCAATGGTACCTGGTCAGGAACTCTGTGCCCTTCTCTGGAATTATTAACAGGCTAGACTGGGGAGGTACCTCAGGCCCCAGTGCCACACACTAATTTGGATGCCTGTCTAATAGTGCCATTTTTGGGCAATCGATACTTAAACATCTTTGCTCTTGGTAAATCTACAAGGGGACTCTTTCCCTCTGGTTTACTTACTTAAGTTACTTCCTCCTTACCACAGGAAATCATGTCATAGGCATAATTTCCATACGTGTAAACTCATTATGCTCTGAGGACCAAAGGATGATGACAGCTAACATTTTCTGTGCATTTTTAAATTGCCAGACTATATTTCATTGAACTCTCACAATAACACTGACAGAGACTTCTTCACCTTTGTGACTTGGTAAAAGGTTCTGCTCACCACTTCTTCAGAAGTGCATCAGTTTATCAACACAGTGCTAAAACAACAAGGGAGAATAACAGAAAACCATGGCACCTAATGCTTTTATTTTCTAGGGTAGGGTACATTTTCTGAGACTGTTTTGACAACAACTCACAAAAGCCTCTCTTTAAAAGCCCTAGAATTTATTAACACGGTGCTTCAGTTCTTTGTCTTAAAAGGGGTAAATTTAATGTTTATGTGATCAATTTTTTTGTCCAGCAGATCGACTACGGAATCTTAAAAAAAAACTGTGCTCGCTCATCAAAATGTGTGTTTGTACCAGGTATACTACCTACATCTGTAACAGATTCTACAAGAACAACTCACTGTTTTTCAATGCAGATTTTTAAAAGTTATGTAATTCAAATTCACTAAATATTAGGGAAAAAAACAGGTAAAAACCATAGCTCACTACATTTTGAAACCTGAGAGATGTCATGATTTTTCCAGAGCCTTCGTCCCGCAGCAAAGCTCCCCACGCACAGGGGAAGGGAGGGAGAGTATCCCCAGAGATCAGAATTCATTGTCAGAGGACAGGCAAATACCACTTTATTCATTTTTTTTATTGTTGTAGAAGCTTTTATCCCCTCTAAAAAGAACTTCTTGGTTATGTAAGTTAGTCAACTTTTATACCAATTATCCATTTTCCAGAAAAATTAAATACATAAAATATCAAAGATACAAAAGTTTAGTAGGAAATGGCCTCCAAGACACGAACTAAACCACAACAAAGTTTCCCAATTCCCAATTTTTAAAAATTGCTTCTTTAGTACTTTGAAAAGATATCCCCTTATTAAAAATAAAATCACAATTTACTTACAAGTTTTTGTATTTCACATAGAATTCCTCAACTTCTACCTCCTCTCCAGATTCCTTCTGCAACAAAAGAAAATTTCAGGCAGATACTTAAAAGCAGCTACTAGAATATTTCCAAAATGCTGATTTGCCCCCACATGAACACAAACTAGGACTGAGACGAGCAGCACAGGACCTTCCGGTAGAGACGAGCGCGCCGCGCTGGGAGGCCGCCAGGCGACGGAGACGGCGGCGTTCGGCCCATGCACGCTGCTCCGCTCCAAGTGTGAGAGCTTCTAAGACATGAATCATTTTAACTCCTCCCTAACCACATGCAGCTTCATTCACAACAACCTGACCCCAAATCTGGCTTTCTGCCAAACCCACAGTGTTAAGTAGACGCCAAGTGTACCATTTTCTCAGGCAGCAGCCAATTAGCAACTGCTCTCCTGAATGCCATATGTATTATTTTTGGCTGCCTCATGGCAACTTTACATTGTGGGTTTTGTAATGTTTTAAAATATTTAAGAGACATTTATTTCTCCATATAGTTAATAACTCTAAACAAGAAACCATATGAAACTAAACCTTGCTCTTACGCTGTAATTTCAGTGCATCACTATTCATAGTTTTAGTTTTACTCAATGGCACAATTAAAATCTCTCAGACAAGATGTCTCACACACATAGCAGCCAAATAAAATTAACACTCCAAATACCACATTGCTAGGCAGGGTTAAAATTGTGATACATGTCGGCCATATCAAGAACTTTCAGCCATAAGATTATCTGTAACATCTCCCTTGACCCTACCTGCTGTAGTGTATGCAGAAGATAACGCTCATGTGATATTTTAGGCATCTCTCTTTTTCTCCCCCTTTCGGTTTTAGGCTGTTAAGTCATAGTATGTAATTTTCTTCTGGAACATTTGATCAGATAAATCAGGGATCTAAAACATAAATACCACTTACAGAGGTTTAGGGATTGTTTTTATACTCCTACAAGAGCCCCCAAGCTTGCCTTGAGGGTCATACACGGCTACTTAGCCACCTCCTAGACGCTTCGAAGAAAATTAAGGCAAGTAGGAACATAGCAGAGGACAAACAAAAGAGCAAAGCCTTGTACTGGATAACAGACCGGTATAGATCTAGCGAAGGCACTATGATCCCCCTCAATCTCTAACCTTCAAACTATTTTCAAAGGTTGTGAACTTAAATGTTTCTTGCAATCTCTTGCCTGTGGCAGTTAAACGTGAATTTTAAACAGTTTTTTCATCTGTCTAGAGATCACCAATAAGAAGATTGGACATTCAGGAGTGTGGTCAACACTATCAATACCTGGCCGTGCCCTAACAGATCTATGAAAGGTCGTAACTGGAGAGCAGCTTTTTAAACCAATGGATTCGGGATGCCCTCTAGCTCACAGATTTTTAGATAACCAAAATGCAAAGAAATGATGACTTCAAGAGCCAGCAACATAAACCTGGAATTAATTTATAAGGAAATTCCAGTCAAGTGGCAATTCATCCAGGACCACCTCACTTTTTCTAGCCCTAATATTCCTCCATTCTACATCCATTTCAAAACATGCTATCTTTATATAGAACTAGAGATTCTAGCAGAAAGGCAAAGATAAGATAGTAGGATGACCAGGGAAAATGGGAAGCAAGGTAAGACTAAATCTTTTGATGCTTCTCATAGCATATCACAAAGTTCAAACCTAGAATGGAACTCAAATGTCTGGGCTTTTACTCTTTTGATACTAACTATATTTCTTTCAATTCTGAAGAAGTTTCTCAAAATTACATACCTTTGAGGTAGTAACAAGACAAGATATATCATTTCTGTGCTCTACTATTCCCTCTGACTTTCTTCTTTCTGATCTTTTTTCCCATACTGTCCTTTCCATCTCATTCTAAATGGTCTCAATGTCCCAGAATTATAAGTGGGCACCAAAGCACAGAGGATCAAATCTTGAACAGCAGAGACAGTTTTCGGTCTGTGTCAATTCTCTTTGCAGAAAGCTCTTACTCCTACAGGCATCTGTCCCCAACTCTCATTAATACCCATTTTCTTGTTTCCATCAGCCATTCCTCTGGGAGCCTACTGTGAAGACTGCCTAACAAGAGGGTCTCGGGCTGTCTGGGAGGAACTGACCAGGTTCTGAAACTTCATTTAGCAGCACCTGCAGCTGGTGCAAAATTGTCCCAGGGCCTATATCCTTTGGATGTCCCCAAATATAACAGCGTGTTTTGTTTAACTGACCACACAGATTGGATCACCACCTTCTTGCCCCTACATATATAAATAGGGTTGTTTTCCACTCTTCCTTTTGCATAAATATGATCACGCTGACCGCTTTTGCTTTACTGGTAATAAAACAATTAAAAAGTGTGTGAATGCATAAGCCCTCAGGAGCATCATTCCAATTATTTGCTAAACAGCAGTCAGTTTGACCAGCCTCTGATGATAGCTTAAAACAGCCCCAACAGCCAACCCTCCACTCCATCCCAATTTTCGGAAGCTGTCCTACAACAGGCACGTCCAGTGAATAACTGCTTCAAAGCACGATTTCCAAGCATGCATGTACACGTACACATGCACACCCGCACTCAAATTTATTTCTTCAACAGCTACCATTAAATTTGAGAGCCCTCTAAGTAAAATTATGTATTCACTAGAATATTTCTGAGAAATGTGTGTAGATCTTTTCATTAGATTCTAAAACTAGCCTATGTAAATCTTTATTATTCACATGAAATTTAAAATTTCAAACATATTAAGCTATATTTGTTCCACTGTTCACATGAACCAGAAATTTTGATAAGGCAATAAATTGACTCCTCCAGCCAACTGGATTCTAAACAGCCACCCAGAGAATGCCAATCCTATAGCCCAAAAGAATAAATAACCTTTCTGAAGCATCCTATTACTAAACTAAGTAGTCATAATCAAGAAACAAAGCTAAACTATAGCGCAAAAAAAGCAAAATTTTGTTAAATAATACATAAAAGAATAAGAAAGCACCCCAACAAAGACATCAATAAGGCATGTGAATCCCTTCCTACTTCTGGCCCAACATACTGTGTACTCTACTAAAGATATGAGATCACAGTTCACCGAGGGAAAAATTGACACGATAATGGATAAGATTAGAGTTTTGCCTTCTTTACACTCTATTTTTTAAATTACTAGGTTCAACTACAGAGAATTAAAACACACGCTCTGGAATTTAAAATAAGTTCTTAAAAAGAAAATACATAAATAAGAAATTTTAGGGAATATAGTCACAATTAGCTTTTAAAACTATTTTTGACCTTCTGATACAAAAAGGATGTGAATTATTCTTCAAAGATGAATGGCTCAAAGCAGAAAGGGCTACAGGATGACTAACATGGAAAACATATATAATCCAAGTGTCTACTCAAACTTCAAATATAAGTCCCAACTGTATCCCTTCCACTGGGTCTCATGCACAGTAACTTGCACTTAGAACATAAATGTCAGAACTACCCTTATTTAACATGAAGTGTTGAATTAGGGAGGCTCTGCCAGGCAAGTTCTGTGAGCTTGTCGAACTCCATCATAGTGGATCATGATCTTTCTCTTGCTAGTGATGAGGTCAACTGACTTTGAAAAACAGTGAGCCCCACTATGTGTCAGCACCGTGCACGGTATGCTCTGAGAGCTCATAGCCAGTTTTTACTGTGCTGCCAGGGGGAGATAAAGACACCTTCTTCATGGCCAATTCTTAAATTATTCATGGTAATAGGAAACAGACCAGCAGGCATAGCTAGAATCTAGAGAAAAATCTCAAATTTCCTTTTGTTTCTATTTGCAACACTTTCCTCAATGTTATTAAAGCTAATAACTAAAGTATCTACTTTGAGAACATTCACAGTTCAAAAAGTTAGTACCAGTTAATGTTTAGCGCCTTCTAACGGTTTTTTATTATCCTTTAAGAAATGACATGAATGGACAAGCAATTCAATGAGCTCCACATCTCTTCTTTACTTTAAATTATACCTCAAGGCATCTCTCCCCTTCCAGAGGAATTTTTCCACTAATTTTCTCCATCTTCAAATTCACTGACTCAACAAATGTTTCACCCCCATTTACAGTTGTTTTAATTTTTTTTTATTATTATTATTTTTTAATTTTATTTTTTATGAGACAGAGTCTTGCTCTGTTGCCCGGGTTAGAATGAGTGCCGTGGCATCAGCATAGCTCACAGCAACCTCAAACTCCTAGGCTCAAGCAATCCTTCTGCCTCAGCCTCCCAAGTAGCTGGGACAACAGGCATGTGCCACCATGCCCGGCTAATTTTTTTTTCTATATATTTTTAGATGGCCAACTAATTTCTTTCTATTTTTAGTAGAGACGGGGTCTCACTCTTGCTCAGGCTGGTTTTGAACTCCTGACCTTGAGCAATCCTCCCGCCTCAGCCTCCCAGAGTGCTAGGATTACAGGCGTGAGCCACCAGTTGTTTTAATTTTTAACCTCCTATGATAAGATAAACCTGGTCATCAGTAAATCGTAACAGTACCTATTCCTAAACCATGGGTACCTATCTAAAAGGGTAGTGGAGGGGGTGAAAAAAAGCCCTAACATGAACAAAACAGAAAGAAAAAGCAATGTCCTACATAATACATAGTCTAAGTGGCTCTGAATAATAGAGCTAATTATAATCTGCAACCCCCAAACCTGCTGAGTACGCCTGCTGAAGCACTATCAATTGAATGAAAATTAATATATCCCATCCAAACGACAAGCTATTTACTCAAACAAGTCATTTGAATTCAGTGAAGGGGATTACTCTTCAAAGCATGTCAAGTATTTAAATTTTACCATATATCTACAATTCACAAATTAGCAGTTCTAGAGTCATTAGTAGGACAAAAATGCAACCTTTCGAATGAGTTAAATAGTGCTCATTTCTACTTGAACAGGTGGGAAATTTGGCTGAGATATTATCATTTAATTCATCGGGAAGGAAATCAGATTCAGAGTCGCCCAATAGCCAGCCACTCCACACAACTCCACCCCCTATACTCAATCTGAAAATATCTTGACATGTTGCTCTTGATTATTTTCATATAAACTGGAGATGTATATTCTGATAAAAATTCATACCTTAAATCACACAATAGACAGGCAAATAATACTAAGACAAAGGTAAGGAGAAGTTTACTGCTAGTTTAATAACATTTTCAAGGACTGCTTGATAGCAGTATTTAAATAGTAAAGGTTTTCTATTTGATAAGCCTGGGATCTCACTTTAAATCCTATGATTCCTCCTCACCTTTCTGAGAAGTTACATACTGCATACATTTACTAAAAAAAAAAGTTTATTCTATACACTGAAACATGAAGTTGTACTTCCACCCTCCTTAAAAGCAAATATACCTTTTAAGGAGGGAGAGAACTACGTGGCTCTAACGATGATTCAAGCTGAACGACAGCCACTACCTGTATGTAAAGGAGACCACTTTCTAGAGATACTGAAAACTGTATGTTGGAATATGTAAATACACCTGGATGTCTATGTAATTATTCAAACTAAGTAAAACATTTTCTCAAACCGGGCAAGAAGGAAGGTAGTTGGAATGAAACAAGAATTTCCATCAGTAAAATAAAATACAGTGACCAGAATTCTTTGTTAAAGGGTACATGTGTCCCAACAACAAGACTGTTAGGCTAGGGACAGATACTTAGAGCTCACCTTTGCAGAGCAACATAAATGTTTAAATAACTCTTAAGTAGTAAGTCATACTATCCTCAAATATTACAATGAAAATAGCCCTATATTTCCCCTTTGCACTGGCAAAAATATTAATGAATATTTCAGTTGCACACGAAAAAATTTTATGAAACATATGAGAAAACATTTACTTGCTAAATGATAAACTGAATTTCCATCCTAACATGTGGAAGGGGGGAAACTTTCATACAAGAGATGAGAGGTAAATTCATGTTTACGATTTTTATGGTAATATTTATGAAAAAAGGCAGCCTGTAACTCTGAAAGTCCTACATGTTATCTTTGGATACTTTTGAGTTTCTTGCCTACTCGATGTTATAAAGCACTGATTACTAGATATATTTTAATTTATTTGGGGTTAAATATCCCAAAGATTTATATTGAGCTAGTAAATCAGAAAGTACTAGAAATATTACCACAAGTTTTATTTTACAGTAGTGGAATTCTTAAGGAAAATCACAAAGCCAATAATCCTGTAATAGTCACCCTCCCACGCACACGAAGATTGTCCTCGCTCCAAATAGCGCTTACCTGCTTTTTCACTGAACGACTACTCATGATTTTTTCTACCACTGGACCTTCTGCATCAACACATTCCTAAAAAATAAAGTCATGTGAGTCAATACATACGGAAAACATTTCGCCCTAAGCTTTAAAGCAAGAAATCATTCCCTTTACCACCTCCCTACCAACTCTTTAAATCACTGGGTACGACAAAGTCACCAGTGGGAAATATGACTGAGAGGAACAAAAGTCTCACTCTACAGAAAGGCAAACGGAAGACCTGTGCTTATTACTTTGTGATTATGTGGTTTAATCACGTGGACTAGCATGGGTCCCTAAAGCCAGAGAGCATTCAGACATTCCAGCTGCCAAGAGAAAACAATCTCTGCGTGATCACAGTTTAAGACATAACTTTTCTTCATCTATACCCATGGGGTAAATATACTCATCATTCTGTTATTGTAGGCATCTTTTCTTTAGGTTGGTGCAAAAGTAACTGTGGTTTCGGACCGTGAATTTTAAATCATTATAACTAGGCTCAAATACATCTTTATTAATCAAAATAGGAACCATTACAATCAACACACTTTTGCCAATGAGAAATAAGTTTGTTTATTCCTGTAGCGAAAAAATCCGTGCTTTGGGATTCAACGAACTTTTGGAAAGCATTTTCTGCATCCTGCTGGTTGTGGAAGCTTTCTCCCTGCAAAAAGTTGTCGAGATGCTTGAAAAAGTGGTAGTCAGTTGGCAAGAGGTCAGGTGAATATGGCAGATGAGGCAAAACTTCGTAGCCCAATTTGTTCATCTTTTGAACCATTGGTTGTGCAGTCGGGTATTGTCATGGAGAAGAATTAAACCCTTTCTGTTGACCAACGCCGGCGGCAGGCGTTACAGTTTTCTGTGCATCTCATCGACTTGCTGAGCAGACTTCTCAAAAGGAATGGCTTCGCGGGCATTCAGAAAGCTGTAGTGGATCAGACCAGCAGCAGACCACCAAACAGTGACCACCAAGTTTGGCTTTGGGAAGTGCTTTGGAGCTTCTTCTCCATCCAACCACTGAGCTGGTCATTGTCAGTTGTCATATACAATCCACTTCATGGCATGTCACAATCCGATTGAGAAATGGTTTGTTGTTGTTGCGTACAAGAAGATAACACCTTCAACAATTTTTGATCTTCATTCAGCTCATGTCACGAGACATCCACTTGTCGAGCTTTTTCACCTTTCCAATTTGCTTCAAATGACGGAAGACCGTAGAATGGTCAATGTTGAGTTCTTTGGCAACTTCTCACGTAGTTGTGAGAGGATCAGCTTGGATGATTGCTCTCAACTGGTCACTGTCAACTTCCAATGGCCGCCACTATGCTCCTCATCTTCAAGGCTCTCATGTCCTCTGCAAAACTTCTAGAAACACCACTGCACTGTATGTTCGTTAGCAATTTCTGGGCCAAATGCGTTGTTTTTGATATTGCGAGTTGTCTCCGCTGCTTTACTACCCATTTTGAACTTGAATAAGAAAATTGCTCGAATTTGCTTTTTGTCTAACATCATTTCCATAGTCTAAAATAAATATAAAATAAACAGCAAGTAATAAGTCATTATTAGCAAAAAAACATAACGTGAGAAATGTGCATTAAAATGATGTACAACATAACCACATTTATTTATGAATGTACTCCAATATCAAACAGCAAATTTCAACAATGCTGAAACCGCAATTACTTCTGCACCAACCTAGTATCTATGGAGGTCACATAAAACATTAATAACTTAATATAGAACAAATTACCAAATAAAACATAAAAGTACATTTAATATACTATTCAATGGGTTACCAGTTTGTTAACTAAAGTACAGTAGTGGTAAGAAAAAGAGCTTTATTTTTTTAAAAAAAGATCTTTACAATAATCAATCCTACATTACTACTCATATTTTATATAAACTATTTTATCCATCATTTACATTGCACAGAGAATAAAGTATGCCCTGCTGGGTACTACAAGGCAGTAATTTCATAAAGGGGTTCTTACAGTGCCTAACAGCAGGAGACAAGCTTGAGTGGTTTATTAAAGTCCCAGAAGCTACAGCACTGAATTCTCAGAGGTAAATTCATCCTCCTTGTATTCTAGCTCTGACTCTTCTTCAGCACAGACCATTAATTCTCCAAAATTGTGTCAAATTACATATCACAGGCTTGTATAAAAATAAATTTCAGTGAACAGGGCTTTTTAAAAGATACTGCTAAACAACTAATTTCCTATAGCACATTAGCTGGCATTAGATGACTGTTCCCCTGCTGAAAGTCCAATGCTTCCATTGAACTTCTCGGATTCCAGCTACAAAATTTCCAGTCCATCTTTTAAAATGTGTATGTGAATCACAGAAATCTGGCTGCTAACCTGCTGCTCTGACTGTGAAGTGTTGGAAGGGGAATCTCTCCCAGCAGCATCTGCATCATCTGCCTCCTCATCAGAAATCTTGAACTCCAAGTCTTCAGTGTATCGCTTCCTCTTCACCTGCCTGCTGGACCGTCTCTTCTAAAACAAAAGCCCAACAACACAGCTTTTAAAAAGCAGGCACTAATGCTCTTTATGATGGCTCAGAATGGTAAGATATATTTTTAAAAAATTAATCTTGAGAAAAGCTGATAATTTTAATCCTGTAAATCACATGAAAAGATCATAGTGGTAACAAACATAGTATTAGAAAAGGGGAGAAATCTGGAGTCGGACACCTGAGACAGCCACAGCTCTGCCACTCCCAACTACATGCCCTTCAACTGGAAAATGGAAATAATAACAAACTTCTTCCTCACTCAGCCAACATGTCCATCAAGTCGGCAGGGAAGGAAATCCTCTAAAACTGATTTATGTGAATAGCTGTACAACTTGGTAAATTTATAATAACCATTTAATTGTACACTTAAAATGGAGTAAAGGCATGACATGTAAATTATACTTCAATAAAGAAAAAAAGGGAAAAAATAGTCATGGCAATATCAAAGTTGGGTAATGGATCTACAGGGGTTCATTATACTATTCTTTCTACTTTTGTATGTTTTAAAATTTTTCCATAAAAAAATCCAAAAAAGCAAATGCATTACAAGATTAATTTATAAATTGCAAAGTTCTTTACAAATACTGTTATAATATTATCCAAGGTACCCAAGATATTTCAGGCCACTTAAATAAAAGGTTTTTGGATTTCAGGCTTGATCCTAAAAGAAATATTCTGAAAATTTTCAAAGAGATGAAGGGTTGAATGGCAAAATTCACAATGATTATGAACAGTAATTTTACTTTTTTAAACTTAATTTTAACATGCTGGTTAAAATTTAAAAGATTGATAATAGTCAGCAATAGTACAATTGCTGGAAAAATAGGTTTTCTTACACTCCCGTGGTCAAAATACAACCCAGTATAGTCCTTGCAAGACAACGTGGTTATTATCTATCAAAATTTAAAACATGTCAACCCTTTGACCCAGAAGTTTTACTTCTAGTAAGCTATATAACATATCTTGGGAATATTTGCAAGATAAATTGTCAAATAAAAAAAAAAGAAAGAAAACAGGCCACACAACAATAAGTAGCTTATGATTCTATTAATGTTTAAGATAACGTACAAAAATTTTGCATATCTATTTGGATATGTGGATCAATATATAAAATCCTTAAGACAAAAATATTCTAAGTCTTGTTTACTTCTCTATGCCTCAAAGAATATTTGCTAAAAAACAAATGTACATGTGTATGCTTTCAATTAACAGGGAAAAAAATCTGAAAAGACATAACAAATTGTTAATAGCTACTAATTCTGGAGAGAGGGGCATGAACAGAGCAGAACAAGGGGTTTTGCACTTTTTGTTCAAAATAATTCTATACTGGTTCAGTTTTTGACAAAGAATTTGTTTTGTAAGTTAATACTTACCTTTTCATTGATATGTGAATGTGATAAAATGTAACTCTGAAAATGACCCATGTAAGTTTTAAACTGTTGATGAATGCAAGAACATTATAACTTACAGAATGAGTTTGCAAAGCACATGGAAGAAATAAAAATGCGGAGGAAAGTTAACACTTTATATAGATTTTTTTCTAAGAATTATGAAGTAAAGCTTTTTAAAGGGCCTCATGAATTATAAAGCTGGGACAGCAAGGCAGAGAGAGACAAAACACCATCATCATGTGTATCAAAGGCAAGACAGACACTGCCATCTCTCAAATCAGGACCAACACAAAGTGTGGGATTGACTGATTTTAATCTTTAGTTTGTGCTCTCTCTGCTCTCATAAAGGGGTATGAGACAGTTCACAACATAAACTTGGTATAAATGACCACCAAATTCAAGACTGTAAGCTCCAAGCCCTACACCATCGTGGCTGCAAAGGTACAAAGAACTTTTCTCACATGAGACCACTGGGATAAAGTTTATGAACAAACTTCTTAGTGGCCTAGACCAGAGGGAGTAGTGACAGGGGCCAGAGGTTCCTCCTGGAACCTTCCTCTCCAGGACAAAGCTTCAGTGCTACCCAGGACAATCAATCCCAGGTGAAGGCCTCACAGAATCCAGCGGAGTTCTGCCTCCCCACATCACAGGAGGCAGACCAACTTTGTGGGCCCTAGAGCTGAGCACCCCTGTCTGCACTGGTACTAACTCTTATTATGTGACCTGAACGGGTTATTTTGTGGACCTCAGATTCCTGGTCTGTAGAATGGTGTTAATGATAGTTACTACCTGATACAAATAACGTGGAGATCACATAAGGGAGTTAATTTGAAGCATTTAGAACAGTGCATGGTACATAATGTGAAATGTAATTAGTAGGATTAAAGTCATCATTAATCAGCTCCAGCTTTCCAAAGAAAAATGGCCCAGTTACCTCGTACAGCTTAGCTTTCCTTCTCTCTTCCCAAAACTGACCTACTTACTCCTGCTCTCATGTCCAATTTATCATCCCTCACTTCTCAACTGCCAATTCTTTAAGACATAAAATGCTATTTTATCAAGAACAATGTTTTAATTTTGTGAAATTTAACATATCTATATGTCATTTGATATGTCAACTTAACAAAATTTAAATGAATTCATTTATATTTCCACCTCTATGCCATTCTAATAAGTAGGAATGTGCTACTAATGATCCATCTGTGACGTTTCATCAGGCTTCCATGCTTGAGGCCACACTGTCATCGTACTCTTCCAGCATACGTAACTGGAGAGGGTCTAAGACAAATCCACTTTATACCAAATCCCACTCTGATATTAAAGAAATATTCCAGTACAAGAAAACAGGAGGCTTTCCTTTAAAATAGAAATTTATGTACTATAAATACAACTTTTATAATGTAAATGCCTCCTCATATAACTCAGTGGTATAAATCCACGCAATAGTGATGGGGTTACTTAGTAGTGGATGTGAGGTTATTTTGTAAGTGTAAACAACTCCAAAATACAATCAGAACTCAATCTTCTGAAATTTCTGAATGTTATATGACTTCTCTAATTTCTAAATAATAGTGATCTTAAGATCACTTATTTTGGGTATCAAGGTTCCTTTTACAACTTCCCAATGTAAAATTAAATTATCTATTACATGTTTCTATTATGACTTAGTAAACTATTACTATATCAAAATGATTTAGAATCAAAGATTTCTGTGAATCAAAATGAAACGTAGTAATTGCATTTAAACCATAACTCAAAACTTTTGAATTAACATTAATAGGCCAACTTTTAAAACTTGGATTACTTTAGAAAAGATACTTACAGTTAAAACAAATATACTGAATAGAAGATTTAAATATGTCCATGATATCTCACTGTTGTAGTACCTTGAGATACAACTTTTAGTTAAAACAATATAGCACTTACTTCAGCAAATTAATCACAAAACTCAAGAATTGTAACACTAAGCCCTTCATGCATGCGTTACAGGAAGAAACATAATAAACAACCAGTCAGCATCACTTCCTGTGTCGGAGATACCGAGAAAGCACTGCTTTCAAAGTCACTCCTTGTGTGGCTGTTTATATTAGCTATTAAGCACACTGCAGTTAGGCCGTAGCCAATTAGAAAGAATGCACCAATATTCATTTCAATTGATTAGCAGTTTTCTATAACTGAAGTGCAGAAGGAAAAAAATTAAAAAAACATAGTATTTCATAAAGTCCGTTTCAGTCTGAACGAATACAAATAGATTTTTTAAAAAAACAATAGCCGTTATCTGTGGAAAAAAAACAGAATTTCTCTGATTTGTGTGAATAAATTCTTAATAGTGTGCAAATACTAATGTCATAAAAGTCCTATTTAACCAAACACAGATCAGGAGAAAACACTCTTGAGGATAAAAATAAAATTCAAAATCATTAAAATACTTTAGTTTACAAAACTCCCTGAGCAGTTTTTAAAAAAGGCATCTACTTACCTTCCCAACATCTTTCCACTAACGTATAAAATAAAAAGAAATTACATAATCAACCCACACTGCCAAAGGTATCATTATGTTGGTTATATAACCAAACCAAACCAAAAACACACTCATTCACACTCTCTCTACACCTGGTCATTACCTTAGGCCATTCTGTGAAGTTATAGATTATCAGGGAGTTCTACTCAAACAAGCAAACAAAAAACCACAACCCCAAATATCTGATATTCTTTAGAATAGAGCTGCATATTGCAAGTATTTTGTTTCTAATTGGTAGGGGAATAGGTAGAAAGTCCTGAGTGTACACTAAATGGTAACAAAAAAAAAAAGAAGAAGAAGAAGAAAAATCCAGTAAGCTTTTAGGGGCCAGCTTCCTATTCTGGCAGGACTCCTCAGTAACTGCTCCTTGAAAACTTAGATGTCATTCGCGTAAGTTACAATCCCGGCCATCCCAGTGGACCACACTGGCATGTTTCCAGGAAACCTAACAAGGAAATAATTTTTAACTGTCACGTGTAAGGGTCCCTCTCAGTCCAACCAGAGAAGGCAGTGTGCTTCATACACAAGAACCTAAATTCCTAATGTTTATTTCAGGGCTAGTCTTTCAACTCATTTCTGTAAAATTCTCCCACAGTCAGGAGACTCTAACACTAGAATATTCTACAGAGTTGCCATTCAGAAAGTCAGTGACTTGCTCATAGAAACTTTAGTACTAACATGAATATATCTCAACTCTGACTGTCAGATGTCAGAAACTTTAAGACAGGCTACAAATGATATCTTCATCTCTTATTCTACAAAATTTAAAAAACTGACAAGCAACAAGCAAAGTTCAGAGAAATTTAAAAATGTGAGAATGAAGCTTTAAATGAACCAATATGTTAATAATATGTTAAGATGTTAATAACATATATAAACATCAAAACATACATTTACAGAAATAAATGAAGATTCTTTGTTTTGTTAATTACAGTCAAGATGGCAAAACCAAGTTGTTCTGGTCAGGAGTTTAATTTCGTGTTGGCCTCCCAGCTCTCATTGCTATGGAGATAATGTTCCAGACAACAATAAAGACATCTCAAGAGCATCTCTATAACAAGATAGGAGAGGTCTAGTGTACTTCATATGCAGCTAAAGTTACCCACGCTAAATAACCAAGGCTTGGGGAGCAGAATAACAGTATTACCTGAACACCTGGGTCCTCGTCTTCTTCAGGAGAAGGAGATGGTGGGGGCGTTTTGTCTAAGTCTGAATTTTCAGAACCTTCTGTTTTTCCCTTGTTGACCTTTTTCTTCAAAGCACTTGCTTCTGAATCAGGTTTCTTATTACTAGAATTCAAAGTGGATCACTTAGCGTTCACTTTTTAATGGGGTTTTCCACATCCCAAACCTTATATTTCCTACATTAACATCTCTAAAGTATCAACGACAATTGATAAATCAATGCATGTTGGCCATTTATAGTTAAGTGGCACTCTCAATTAACTTTTTATAGTAAAACTCCATATTGATGACTTTTACCAAATATGTGACCCTAATTAAAAAGAAATTGCATGCAAAAACTCCTAATACCACACACATTTGTGCAAAACTCCTGCCAATACACCAAGCCATAATGAAAAATCAGACTAAGAAAAGTCATTTTGCTATCAAGTTTTTAATATGCAGAATATTATTTTTAAACTGTCATGGAAAACAATATAATAATGATTTCTTTGTTTCTCACAGATAGTTTAAACACTCCTCTTTAAGTCTTTTTTTTGATCAGTACTACTAGGTGTCCTCTTTTACACCATGCAGTTACATTTTTATACAACTTACAATCTTCCTAAAATAAAAATACATAGCAATTTCCTGTTCTACATATTTAGTTAATGCTGTATTCTTAAATATAAGTCTTATTTTGGTGTACATTTTTTTGAAAATTGCAATTAGCCTTTTTTCCCCAAAACCTAAGTCTCTGAAATACAAAAATATAGGAAAGCAAGCCCAGTAACTAAAGCACATGTTCCACAGTATGCTGCTGACAAACATTAATAGGATTTGAATGTTACATAAGACAAAAGACATAATAAGCTCTAAGAAAATTTTTTAATTTGAGCCTACCATCACCTCTAAAACCTTTACCTGACATTCTTTTAGAATGTGCACTTAGAGCTACCTTCCATTTCAATTTTCAAGCCATCCTCAAGATTTTCTAACATCAATTATCATTTGTTATCCAACACTGAAAATAATACAACCTCAGTAATGATTATATTTTACTATTTCTGGAGAGCCTAAAATTCTAATAAATTTTGAAAACAAGGGATTTAAAAAAGCTTATAAAATTTTATTTATTGAAGTTCATAAAGTCCCAGAAAAGTATGCTGACACAATGCATTAAACAGCATGTTTTTAATCCCAACTACAAAAGGAAGAGGCCAAGATATTTATATGCTTTTATTCAAGTAAAACATTTATCGTGTATATTTCAAAAGTACTGTTCATATAGTAAAAGCATCCATCAGACACCTAAAATGTATTTTTTCAACTAATAAAAGAAAATGTGATCATCTTAAACTAGTTATTTTTAAATACTCAGTTTGTTTTTATTCTGTTTTGTTAACATTTTAGCATAGTAAATAGCCACATAAGAAAATAAAATAATTCAAGATAATAGCAAATGGCAGCTAGGTTTACAGAGTTATTTTTATTTTAAAAAAAAGAAAAAGGCAGTGTTCTAAAAACTTTAAGTCCCCAAAAGATCCACAGAAAGCATAATATTTTTTAAATTAAAAATAATCCATACAACAGTTCCTCATCCAACTGTCCTAGTATTTATGCTACACATGGACAGAAGTCTCCCCTACTATGAGGCTCCATTTCCAGCATTTATTTCCGCTCTAACTGCCACAAATTATACAATACTACAGCTGAACACTGGGCCCCTTTCCTTTCATCTGCACGCCAAGAGCAATCAGATTACCCTGGTAACCAGCGGTCACATGACCAGCACCTGCTCTTTTGGCTGGATGCCACTGACTAAAGCCATCTGCTTCCCTCAATCAGCTTTCAAACATTCTCAACACCTGCGCTGCAGTGTTTTGTGGTTTCTTTTATCAAATCAGTGCAAAACTGCTTCCAAAACTTTACATATTTCTCAAATTTGTTTAAATCAGAGGTAGGCCTGTCAAAGAATTGAACCACTGCCAGGTAAAGTGAGTTGGCAGCTCGTGTTTTTCATGGTGACCTCTCTATACCAGAGCAAAGTACACGGTTTAATGTAGTGGAGTTGCCGCGCCCTGCATACACTATCCTACAGGAGTAAAAGGCTTACTATCTGGAAGCCAACCAGAGCCCAGGTTTGAGGAAACATCAATTTGCTGAAGGAGAGAAGTGCTAATGATTTTCCATCTGCCCTTCCCAAGAATGAACTGTATGGAGCCTCCAAGATGGCTGAAAGTCAGACAGGACCTCTCCAAATGTTTAGACAAAAAGCCTGTAGCCAAGGGAAGCACTTACCCCAGATCTGATTACTGAAAGATTTCTAGACTCAATAGACCTTGCTCTATTAATGTCATTCAGAGACAGCTAAGCATTTCCATGCATCAATATACAAATCAAAGAACATCCTAAGAAGTGAAAAAAAAAAAAACAAACTACAAAACCCTCAGTGTCCACTAATGACATTACAATCAAGGACAAAATTAAGTTATGTAAATTAAATTGCATTTGCTACTATTTTGCAATAAACTAATCTGGATTTTCAACTAAGTGCTATCCTAAAACTGCTTTGCCCAAAGAAACTAAAGATTTTTCTTTTAACAAATGAAGGTAATATACACTGGTGGATGAGAGCATTCGTTTGAGTCAGATAGACTTTGTCATTATAAGCTGTAACCCTGCATAACTCACTTAATTTCCCTGAGCCTCAGTTTCCTCACCTGTAAAAGAAGGTTAATAATCACACCTTCCTCCAGGATTTGTTTTGAGGTTGAAATGAGATAATGGCACTGGTGGTTAACATTCACACACACACGGAAGACAAGCAGTTAAGTCTGGGAAGAATTCTCTGGCCATGGCTCAGACCCACTTGGGCTGAATCAACTGCAGAGACTTATAGACAGGACCCTACCTTCACGTGTGGGGCTACCCAGCAACAGACTGGTGGAGAAAAAACACAGAGTCCACATGCATAGTCATTATTTAAATCTCTAAGGTTAAAAATTGGTCTTTTATAATGTCAAAGCTAAAACCTAGTTATACACACATTCCTCTCCCAAATTATAATAAAGGCTTGCATGCACAAAAGGGGCAACTCTTCCAGTTGGGGGATGAGAATGTTGCTAAAAAGTACCATCCCTTAAACTAACACTACAATATTGAAGATGAGGCCACTAAGCTCCTCGGTGCCAATAGAGAACCTCAATGCACCTCTCTAACAGTTGCAGTGACGGCTGCTCCTAGGGCTTGGGCAAGGCTGGCTGCCACACAGCAACCTATGAGTGGGATCACAAGAATAACCAGGCTATGTACAGGGGACACTTTCAAATTCTAGCCCTGAATGGCATTAGACCTGAAGAAATCATGTCTGTCCTCATTCCTCCCCTGAACCTGCTCTGCCTCCTGCATTTCCCAGCTCAGCATCATGGTAATGCCTCCCAAACGATACTTGCAAACTGATCTCCACATGTCACCAGAGTGATCAGTTGAAATGGAAATCTGACTGAATCATTCTTTTGCTTGAAGTCCAAACCCCTATATATAACATCTAAGATTCTCAGTATCAGTGTACCAGGCTCTCTGCGATTTTGCAACTGGCAACATTAGCTTTTTGTACTCTTTCCATATCCCAGGCCCTTTACCCCTTATACTCCAGGCATACAAAACTATTCCCAAAAGACACGTCTATCTCTCTTACTTCCACTTTCACCTCAACCTACTCATCTGCAAGACTCACCGTGGCCATCACTCATTTCAGGAAGCATTTCCTGACTACCATAAGAGTCGTCTGTATTTGGGTATGACCTCCTCACTCCACCTGCATGTCACATGATGTGCCCCATACAAAGGATATATAAAACACACAAAATTTGGTGATAACATTACTGCAATGTATTAATATTAAAATCAAAGCAGTGTGTGTGTTTGTGTCTTTCTCCAACTATCTTGTAAACTCAAGGAGAGTCGGAACTGTGTCACATTTAGCTTTGGATTCCTAGTATCTACTCAATTAGGTTACTTATAAATGTTAGCTGATCTAGTTAAACAGTCCAAGTAATAGCAATAACAGCAACACATATATAACTAACTCTATGTGCCAGGCACGACTCTAAATGCTAACTCATTTAAGAAAATCTAACATAGCATCTATCTTTATGATGCAACACCGATTTAGTTCAGTAAAATGGGCTAAAGTGTCACCAAAATAGAGCGAAACTTAGCATTTTTCAAAACCAATAGAAAAGAATATCATCTACATACCTCACACTTCCCTATTCACAAAGCTCTTTCATTTCCTGATCCTTATCTCCCATGATCACTGATATAACCGAAATGCAGAGCCCATCCCTCATGAAACTAGAGACTAAGATGAAGAGCCATCCCCTCACCGGTCTAGAGACTGAGACACAGAGCCATCTGTTCACGTAGCTAAAGACTGAGACACAAAATCATCTACTCCTCAAGCCATCTACTCAATCAAACAAGCCCTTCGGATGGGACAAGTTAGTAAAGATTCTCATCATATTGGGAAAAAAATCAACCTTGATGCTTAGTCATTGAAGATTAATCAGGTCCATTTTCAGGGACTTAAGCTTCTCCAAAATGTTACAAGATAATCTTTTAGGAGAAGAGCAAAAGGTACTGAAGAATATTCTTACACACTGCATGCTGAAAGGGCTTTTTAATAAAGACGTGAACCTAGTGGGTAATAAGTAATAGAGGTGTTCATTCCACAGGATGCCACACGGAACATGACACAGGACGTGTGTGGCATAACGCACCTATAAAGAGATCTGCCATAACAAAACAGTCAACTGTTAGGACCAAGGGTCCAATGGTTGTAGAGAAAAGCATCCAGCCTCTCTACTCAAGGGCACAGGATTTCCTTTAAGCCCTGCCTACTATTTGGTAAGTTTTGTTTTTTATTTTATTTATTTATTTTTTGAGACAGAGTCTTGCTCTGTTGCCCAGGCTAGAGTGCCCTGGCGTCAGCCTAGCTCACAGCAACCTCAAATTCCTGGGCTCAAGCGGTCCTCCTGCCTTGGCCTCCTGAGTAGCTGGGACTACAGGTATGCACCACCATGCCTGGCTAATTTTTTTCTATATATTTTTAGCTGTCCAGCTGATTTCTTTCTATTTTTTTAGTAGAGACGAGGTCTCACTCTTGCTCGGGCTGGTTGGTAAGTTTTTTAAACAATGAAAAAGAAAATTAAAAACTAAAAAGGCAAACTAAAGCAGTATACAATATGGTACATCACAAAGTAAAATTAACCCCTCAAAGTAAAAATTTTAAATAAAGTCCTAAGACTAAAATTTAACAGGTAAAGTAATAAAATGCAGGTGACAGAATAAACTAATGAGGAAAGAGAAAAACCAAACTCTAAATGGCAGATAATAAACCCAAAATTCAACAGGTTAACACCAAGGCAATCAGCACCCGTTAAATAAAGCCCTCAGGAGTACTCGGTGGACTCCCATCGGCTGTGATCCTGTACCTGGCAGCCTCGGGCATCTTCCGTGGCCTGGTGCCCACAGACCTCACTCCAGGCAGGTGCCTTGCCACCCCAACTCCTAAACTCCATCCACAAATTCCTTACCCAACTCTTCTAGTTGAGAAAGAGAAGAGTTGTGAGGGCAAAGGGAGAAAAAGGAATTCTGCTTTACTTACGAAAAATAAATGTATGATTTTAATGAAAAGTTATTAATAGACTTTTTATGTCCTTTTGAGAGTCACTGGGTAAAACACCTGTAAGATAAACACCAATTCAATTTAAATTGTTACCTTAAGAAGCTACTATAAAGTATTCCCTTAGTAGACTAATTGTGTTAAATTTTTGGGAAAGATATAGCAAAGAAAATTAGAAAAGATCTAGAGCCTAATATGCTTTCATTTAAAATGTGTATTTCAGATTCAACATACTTTGCCTTCGCATTTTATGATCAAACTTTCCACAGGTGAGAAAGCTGAATGTTAAAGAGGTTAACGCATTACCCAAGAAGTGGCAGTCCGAGGACTGAAGCCAGAACCTGCTAAGCTCCCAAGCCAACATTTGAGTGCTGGGACTGGCCCCAAAGTGTCTGACACTCCTCAGGGAGATCACCTTAGGAGCCCAGCACTGGCCTGGCCTGTTCAAGTAGTCTTCAGAAAAACTCTGAAACCTTTCCTAGTGAAAATCTTCAGTTACTTTGTAGGACACCCTGTCTTTCGGATAGCTGCAGTGTTAACCATCTTTCAAAGAAGGACATTTAAAAATTCCACTTTTAATACTGAATATACCCTAAAGAAAAAAATGAGTTTTGTTATGCAGTCAAGAATTAACACTGAAAATCTATCTACAAATTAGTGAGTTTTGTGGATTGAATTACAATACGCCAGAAACAACATGGAAAAAAGTCCAGTTAGCTAATATGTTATCTGATCACTGAAGCTTAACATAGACATTAGTACTCTTGACTATGTGGTACCACCTGGCATTGTAAGGCAACATAAAAAAATTAAACAAATTAGACATTACAAAACCAATGCAATGAGTATGCCTTTCAATAGCCTTTTACCATAATCTGTCTTTCCAAGTGCCAAACTGTAGGGTACATATTTGACCACTTGTGCCACATTTTAAGATGCCACTCTTATTTATGCATAGCAATCCCATGACCTAGGAAAGGACAAGTGAGGGTAACCTTGGCAGTCAGAACCCCACTCCCTAGATTCATTATTATCTTCTCTGATCAGCCAGGGTGGCTAATCCAACAAATAAGCCATGCTGCCCACCTACATTTCAATCAGGTGCTATAGGTTGGATGAGATTCAGGCAGACCAAATGGTAAAACCACAAACCACAAAGGAAAAAATATCATCAGGAGAAGCCAAACTCCTGTGAAACTATATTGTTCCTACAGAAGTTAGGGCTACAAATAAAATTCGTATTCTACTGGAAGTTTAAGGGTGTTGTCTTTCTAATAGCAAAAATAATAATAATTTAAAAAAAGAATGGCGTCTTTTCCCTTAATTCACACTTTATTTTCCTAATTAACATTTTAAAGCTAAGCCACACAGACTTCTATATAAGTCTTCTGAAGGGAGGGCTGGCGTTTCAGATGACTGATGCTCTGTACACTGGCTTTGCACAAGCATCCAATCACTCAAGGGGGGGCCTTTGTCCGAACGGCAGAAAGATCTTTGCATATCAGGTGACAAACTTTGTATTTATAAAGAATTTCATATTTTTCAAAAGTATTTTCACACATATAGACTTATTTTAATTAAAAAAAAAAGCCTATGATTCTTTCTGTTCTTTATCTTCCAATCCTAACACCACAACCACATCTATTATATGGCAACATGTGCTCCACCCTAAAATTCCACTTGAGAAAGACTTCAAAGGAATGTGTCTTGAGAAAAATCTCCCTTTACATCCCACTGCTGCTCATGGCCTCCTCACCTCTCAACCTTCATTTGATGGGTGCAGTGAGAGTTGAAAGTGGGATCTACATCACCCTCTCCCACATAAACCAAAGTGGCAGCAGGCCACTGCTTTGAAGTCCACTGCAGCTCACTGGATGGGCAGAAACGAATTTCCAGCAGGCCCCATGTGGCCCGTCCTGCATCTAGCACAGAGCATTAGTTAGCAAACTTGCTTTCAAGGGTCAGTGTTGTTAGGCATTTCTTTCCCCCCAGTGGATAATAAACTGAAGCACATGTCAAAGATATCAGTGTCTATACTAAAAAGTGGCTGACAACTCTCTTCCTCTGCTTATTCAGCTGATCTAAGATGAATCAGATAGAGGAAGGACCACAGTGGGGCCCCTTGCTGGCAATGGGAGGCCCTGAGGTGGTTATCCTAAAGGAAAGGATTTAGGATTAAAAAGATCCTATGGCCCCTTTGTTGAAGAGATGATAACCTTTGAGACAGAAGGAAAAGGGGTACTTGTTCCCTTCCCTGACCTGGAGCTTGTATTTAATGAACCAGAGACTGGGCAGGTCAGATAGGTGGGCTGAGCTGCACAACATTCAGGAGCACTTTTCCTTCTTCGTTTCTTGGCAACACCAGAAGGGCTCAACAATCCATTTTACCATCACAAATTTAAGAAATCTATACCCTATTCCACAGGCACAGGGTCCAAGACACTTAATTCTGTCTTTCTAAATGTCCAGTGTCTTAGGTCAAAACTAAATCACAGCAGGTGAGTAAAAGAAAGGACAAGAAGATAGGAGAAAGGCTGTGGGTTTAATTTATTTTATTACCTATGTACCTGATGGGAAGATATCTGACTATCTGGAGGTTTGTACTTATTAGCAAAACTGGCTTACTAATTTGCTTTTGTGTCTAATCTCTATCGAAAAATTTTACATATTACAAGAGCACACCATAAAGCATGTATTGGTTTACCAAAATATACCACCACTGGGCTTGCTGGCTGAATGAAAACATTTCTCAGGTAAACACTACCTAATTGAGAAAACAATATTTGAAAAAAGCTAATTTCCTCAGAAGAACGCTGCTAAATAAATATTAACTATTTACTGTTAGTGATAATGACAGTGTGGTTTGCAAAAAGTACTCTTACATGTTTTTGGTACATTGTGTATTTTTTAAAAATAAGAATGGTATGTTTATTTTCCAATTTAAAATAAAATGATATCTTTACTCTTAATTGAAAAATAACATTTTAGTTTTCTACTAAATTTAAAACTGGGGTGGGGGTAGAACAGAGCAAGGAACAAAACGTGTTCCTAGGAACTGTGTTAGCAACAAGTCTACATTGCTTCATTTGAGCTTTAGTAGTCAAGTCACAATCTTTGGCCCAAGTTCCCTTCTTTCTGTACATTCAAAGAATCTTTATATAGCTAAATGGGCCACTAAATCCTTCAACAGTCATTCAAAGGAAGCACTTCCTCCAAACTCTCTCTCATTTCACAAGGCCCATGCAAGCACAACAGAAAACGCATTGAAAAGAAGAATGCAAATCCTCATATTTCAGCTCCATGAATCTTTCCATATGCAAAACTGCATCCTCTCCAGTCCACAAGTGTCTTAGCTCTTATTTTCAATACTCACAGCCAATATTTGAAAGCTAGAAGGACACCTGGGGAGAGCACTACAAAAATGGATAGAAAAATATATATTTAACATAAGGGGAAAAGGAAAAAAGATATGGTCCTACTAGAGAAAAGGAATGTGGCCTGTTTTTCTCATCACGATTTTACATGTTCTTTTTCTGAGATGCTGAACATCTTTTTCTGTTTCACTACCATTCTATGTAACAGCTTCTGGGCAGATTCTTTAGGTTCTTCTGTATAGAAAAGACAGACTTAATTGTATTTTGGTTGCCGAAAAGGCCGCTCCTCTGGGAATGACCACAAATTCAAGCTTCTGCCACTTTACAGACCGAGGTGGGATGCCCAGTAGTGAGGAGGTCACCGAAAGGCACACAAGGAAAATCAGCCCGACAACAGTCACACTCCCGTGTCCTTTATTACCGAGTGTGTGTGAATGACGCAGACCAAGCTCTCTCCCTGCCAGTGACACAAGGCAGAGAGAGCCAGACCACCAGCAGGTCACTTCCTTTACTGCTTGCTCAAAGGACAGCACACTTGTCTGTGGAACCACAGCAATGACAAGGCACACAAGGCTACAGATGAAAGACGTGAGCAGTTCTACACTAAATTTTTCATTCCACTTCTGTTTATTCCATTTCAGCCCTCTGTAGGAAAATTGTTTTCTGTATAAACAAATTCATCAAGTTAACTTATTCAAGGATGAAAATAACTGGTATCACATAACATTTTGCAAAACAAAATTGCCACTGTTGTATTTCAGTGCTTAAAAGCAAACTGCTATGGCAATTCAAACCCAGTACTAACATAACCCAAACCCCCTATTACCTTCATCACTGCATATTCAATTTACATAATTATTCTGCTATGCTATTCAGAATTTACATGTAGTTGTTGTATGCATTCTAGTTATGTTTGCTTCAGGGACGCTATTTCCTTTCTATACTTAGTGGAACAAGGAGACCACAACTCGGCATACCCAATTCATCTGACCAATAGAAACAATGTGGTTCAACAAAATTATGGTTTGGTTTGTTAATTTACTTAAAATTTCAATTCAATTACCACACGCTTGGACAGCCATCCTCATCTGCCCATCCACAACAGGAGAGTCTCTGGGGAATGTTCCTACCACACTTCATTGTAAATCAGCAAGTGGCTCTGTAAGTCATCAGGTGACCATGGCCAACAGAGGTGCCACCAACTCTTGGTTCCCCCCACCTCCACCAGCATGGCCTAAGTTTCTGGGCCACGTTACATCAGCTCCTTTTCAACCTGTACATCTCTAGACTCATCAAAAGTGTTCCATCCAATTATTTTCACACCATTTGGGATAAAAACAACTATTGCCTACAGCAGGCATTGACTGAGACTATGAGTCCAAAGCAACAGAGGGGAAAAAAGTACTAGACTTGCTCTTGGGGAGAAAATACATCCTTTTCTTCCTACCCAAAGCATATGACTCTAGTGCAAAGTCAATACTCAGATTCAGCAATGCCAAACACTTACTCTGCACAGCCTCCAGCCTCTGATTCATAGTCCAGGATGGACAGCTGATGGCATGTCTATAAGGTCTGCACTGAATGCTTCTCTAATGGATAAACACAGGGACTATATCTGTCCCAGGGAGGCATGGCGTGCTGAGGACTGATTAGGTTTGATGCCCCAAGTTCCAAACATCTGTTTACAGTTGTTAGGGAAATTTTAGTAAGTTTCATTGTTTAATACAACATTTTAATATCTGCCTGAAAGTACTCTACAGGAGATAAAGGTATGCTAAACTAAGTTTTTAAAGATAGGCCCAGCAGATGCGGACTCAGAACTTGAAAGAATACACATGGAAATCCATGACAACATCCAAGATACAGTATTATTCTTTTTTAATCGACTTTTACCATTAGGTGATAAATTCAAACATTAAGAAGAAAACTGAAGCCAGATACACCTTGATGTTAAAATTAACACTGGTGATATATTTTCTGAGCTCCAGAAAGCTTCTTTAGAACAAACCCCTACATTTTGAGTTATAGAAAAAAGAGTACATTGTTTTAGATTTTGTTCTGACTTCTTTCTCCTAAGGAAAAATAAGCACATACTTTCTCCTACCAAAAGCATGATATTTAAATTTAGGCAATTATATTTTTTAAGAACCACTTCATAAAGTCAGGCTGAAATTGTACTCATGTCTTCCTTCCTCACCATTTTATCCTTAACATTTAAAACAGTATCTGCAAATAATAAGCACTTAATGAAATATTCCTTAAATAAAGGAAAACAGATTTTATAATGGGTTGGGTTTAAAAGAATGTTCATGAAAAGAAAAAAAAATGATGGTTTTCGATTAAGACACCACATACTGAGACATCAAAGAAAGCTCATAAGTAAATGCAAATATTAAGTTATCTGTAGGATTGAGTTAATGAACAATTCAGTTATTCTGACACTATAAAAGGTACAGAGAGTAAAATTTTTTAAATGACTATGATTCAAATTTCAAAATGCCACATAATAATGTATTTGGGGTTGTTCAGATATTTTTAGCAGGAAGCTAACAATCCAAGTTTGTTCTTTTGCTTGGAGGTAACATCTTTCCAGCCATAGAATTAATCTCCTCTATTTGTGTACCTGTGCCTGCATACACAGAGCAACTACAAGTGAAAGGTTTATAGACCAGTGATCTCAAAAATTTCAAAGCAATTGCAGAATCAAGTGTGTGTGTGTATACACGAGCATGTGAGAGTCGGGGTGGAGCATGTTTTCTAGCAGAGTTTGCAAACAGGTTCAGATTAACTAAGGCTGACCATACTTCCATCTGGAAACTATATTTTCTAACATGAGCCATATTCTGAAAAATAGATTCAGATGTTTGGAACTGGTTCAGAACAGTTGTAAGAAATGTTCAGTACAAATGAAAAAAATTAGTCTTCAATGTCTTCTCCTCTCAGCTTTTCTTACCAAATAAATATGCCTCCTGAGGGGTCAGAGAATTGTGGGGCAAATACGGAGTAAAGGAGGCTCTTCCCTAGAACTTTAAATTCATGCTATTCTTGAATGCATAGCTAATGGGTAAGTGCCATTTGATTTCTCCCATGCTGCCTACTAGGATTGCAACCCTGCCCCTGAAAGGCTTACTCCACCAAGTGGAGAGAATTAATTCTCCTGTTTCGACTTCTGGGAAACAGGGCTGAAATGCTTAGTGAACAACACAGTGACCTTTCTTTCTCCTATAATCCTTCCTGCTTGGTTTTGCATCATCACTGAAAGTGAAGTTGCTGGTTTAGGCTTACAAATAATTATGCTGTTAACTCGGCTCCATTTGTTAAATCACAAATTTTCACAAAACTGTAAGAAACTGCTCCTTAAGTAATGAATAATTTTTATCCAATAAGGTCTCTAAATCAACCGTTCATAAATAATTAAGTTCTAAATTTCAAAATGTTTAAAAACCTTAACTTTTTAGTTTGATATTAGGAAAAGCAGCTCAGTAATAATGACAAAAACCAACATGTCTCCCTCTCACTCCCCCCATCTCACAGGCTGTAACTGGTGCTCACTGCTGTACTATCAATGTTTTGTGGTTGTTGCTTCTACCCACAGCCTACCTTGACTTTTTGCTGGATTTGGGTTTTGGCGTGGCAGTTTTTGCTTTCTTTTCCTTTGGCTCTTTGGGAATCTTAGGGGCTTTTGGGGTCTTGGGTTCCTTGGGCTCTTTTTTCTCCTTGGGTTCTTTCGGTTCCTTCGGATCTTTTTTTGCCTTTGACCTTTTCTTTTTCTTTTTCTCTTCTTGGGACCCATCCAGTGAGTTCCTATTTAGTTCTTGGTTATCAACCCCACCAGGGAAGTCATCTTTACCAAAACTTTTACTGGGATCCTCTGCAACAATGTGGTTGTTTTTCTTTTTCTTCTTCTTCTGCTGTGGCTGCTGTTCTATTGACGGCAGGTAATCATCACTCTTCACTAGCTGAGCATTCGGTCCACTAACCTGAGTCATATCCGGCACTGGTTTCTCTAGAAAGGGCTCCGATGGAGAATGCTAAGAGACACAAATAGGAATTGAAATTAGTTTATCATTCTTTGCAGTGAAGAAAGGAACTGAAAGTTAGTGGCCGATGTTTCTAAACTTATTCTATATTCAAGGTAGCAAATACAGTTGTAGAATCTATCATTTTTCTCTTATCCAAAAAATGTGTACGAGAAAAGCTTTTAAATAAGAAAAAAATAGCATGTAATACAGTAAAAAAATCAGTTCAAGAATAAAAAAATTCTCATTCAGCTGAAGACACTGTCCATTATTTAAACAGCCTACATGAAAAATGGTGGATGACAAAAAAGCAGCAAAAGCTAAACCACAATAAATAAATCTAGGTGCTCTTTTCCCATGCAGGAATGGGAACTCAAATTAAAGGTATATAATTTAGTCATTTTTAGAAAAGAAAAGAACAAGTGTGCTGAAAGTTTGAAATAAAAGTGTAAACATAATACATAAATCTTACACAGCACAGGACATTTCCATCAAATTAAAAGCACACATTCAAACAATGATTTTGAATTGGTTAAATGTTTTGTACTGATATTCAATGTGGACAATGTTTTTCTTAACTCCCTAAAGCTCCGTATTTCAAAATTTCAGTGAAGGAGAGAGAACCCAAATCATTAATGTGATGTGCATTGCGGGAGACTCCTGACATTCATATGGGATATACTCAGAAACTGTCTTAACTACAGTAGAAAACACCAACAGTTGGGATGGGATGCTGAGCAGGCAGCTGAGATCAGAGTAAGTGACTCCTGTATATAACAGCCCTGAAGCTAACAGTCCAAACAAGGCCAGGACTGGCTAGATTATCATCTATGCCATAAATTATGACATCTAATGAATTTTATATTCAACAAAATACCTGAAAATGTTAAATCTACAAATGTCACTCTTTTTTTGCCTTTTTCATATTCTTCTGGCACACAATAGTAACTGTGATATAAACAATCGTACTATGTGCCAGGCACGTGCCTTATACCCAGCAGACCATTCGATCCCCACACCAGCCCTAACGGTTAGGTGATTCTTCTAATTTTATAGTTGAGGACACTGATACCCTAAGATGAAGTAACTTGCCCAAGGAGGAACAGATGGTAAGTGACAGAACTGAGACTGACATCGAAGCTGATAGCTCCAGAGCCCCCACACCTCACCACAAGACCTACAAAGGAAGAGCAGGTAGGAGAGCCCAGGTCTGTATCTGTGGAGACTCAAGACGAATGTATATGCCAAGGCTTTACCATAAACAAAAGAGGAAGGTTAGAATCAAACATTTAAAATATAGGTACTATAAAACGGATTCCAATAAAACTAATACATATGTATTGAGCATCTAGTGATGCCATGCACTGAGCTAGGTGCTTCTGTATGTTAGTTCATCTGAATCTCCCAAGAAAAACTGATAATTTACACCCATCTTTCCCAGAAAGGAAGTAAGAGTTCAAGGAGGTGATATGGCCATCCAAGTCCACACAGTAAGGGACAGAGGTGAAATCTGAATCTAGGTTTCCTAAATCCAATGCTCATCTGACTCTGTCCATCTCCTCTTGAAATCTTACATATAGCATCTCTCAGGAGAAGGCTCCACAGGTTTCATTCCATTTCCAAAGTGTTCAGTGACACAAAGAACATTAAAAAAAGAAAAATCACTGAAACCTACTAAAGGTACTACTGGCACTAAAACCTGCCATGGTTACTAAAGAAATCTACATTCAATTCTCCAGCTGCACTAGTACAAGAGAAAGAGCCCAGAACTCTGAGTTAGGAGATTAAAATTCTAGTCTGGGTCCTACTATTAGCTGTACTATCTGGAGAAAAAATCACTTCACCCATCTGGGGTTCAGTTTCTTCTTCTGAGAAATGAAGGGTTTGGGTTAGATGATTTCCAAAGTTTACTCCAAAATCCCATGAAATTAAAAAAAATCTTAAAATACTTATTGACCTTTCTTGGTCATAGCTGAGGGGGGATGAACCTGAAAGAGAGTAAGGATATACAGGAAGAGAGAGAAGCAAGATCAAAGTTTGAGGAAGAGTTCACAAACAAAAATCTACATGAGCAGATTTCCATACAGGGATAACACAGCTAAGCAGACACTGAAAAAGTTACCCCTACTCCTGTAATTTTCCCCACAAACATCCTTAAACATCAACAGAGGCACCATTCAAATTATCATTACCTAAGTACTTATGGGACCTGATTTAACTGTTTTATTATATTTAAGTGGTATAAGTTGAGTTAATTGGTACATATTATTTCCTAATATAATTAAAAAGGAAAAGCCATATCTTTTTTGCAAGGGACATAGAGATCAAACTTATTTGAAACAAGCTATTTTTCAGGAAATGGAAGAAAAAGTTGTTCCAAGAAAGAGAAGGAAAGAGGAAAGCCTAAACAATGATTAAAACGTAGAATGGTGAATTAATACCAGGCATGTTTACCTTTCTTTAATCTGCATGGCATTAACTCCAGTAACAGAACACCAGCTTCTAACAAGAGATTCCCTGGTACACATTTATGAATTAGAAAAAGAATACAGCACCACACAAAAAGACGGAAAATTTATCTACACGCCTTAGCATACAAATCATTTTAGATGTTCCTTTTAGTAATAAATGAAGCCATAAATTAGCAACTCAGTAAAAAATTTAATCTTTCACAAGGAGGAAAAAAAGTAAAGATTAAATATCAAAAAAGTATTAATCCTGTTTGATATGCAGCAGAATTATGTTTTGGTACTATTTGAAATAGGGTGAAAAAGGTGCTCAGAAATATTATAGTGTTTACCAGACCCACATCTCCTTAAATCTTTTAGAGAAAAGCTGTTTTTGTAAACATTTAACAAAGAACAGATGGCCTGCCTTAATCATATGGGGAAAAAAACCTGGAGCTCCCAGTAATACCCTGACAAAGTCTCCCAGGCCCAGCTATGCCCACCGCCCCCCACCAGATGCATGGTACAGTCTTCTCTAATGCTATTTAATTTTACAGCAGACATTTTCCCATCAATCCCCACGGTCTGACAGGTAATCAATGCCATTAACATCTGATATTACCATATAGGGCATTCGTAAAACCTCTCGTTTTAGAGCAAACATGGAGAATATGTTAGATACCAAAAATGACTTTAAATACATCCTATAGGACTTTCTGGTTGGTATGTTTTTCTATCATAATTCCATATGCCTTTTGGAATATTATGCAATACGTAAGTACTGTGCCATGAACTTTTGGAACTCAAACAGCATGACTGATATTTAAACTATAAATAAAAATGACCCAAGGTGTGTGTTTTGTCAAAAAAAAAATTACCATAAGCTGAAGATAATTATTTTTATCTTTAACTCCATTGTTCACAACATACAAATTAGCAAAAACACACAAGTAAGTTATCTTGTATGAAACAGCAGAACAGACAGGATGCAAATTTCACCAAAGGAGGCCTGAGGCAAGGACAGTAAGGGCATTCCTCTGCTACCTTCAAGCAAATCTGACCCAACATGCTCAGGAGCATCATCAGGAGAAAATGAAAAAGTTCATAAGAAGAAACTTTATCATCTCAAGTGTGCTTTTCTTCCAAGATTCATCAGCATTTCTGACTCAAAAATCTATCTTATTTCATCATGTTTTGCCTCAATTATATTTCTGAAGCCTCAACTTGTCAGCAATGTCAAGTCACATGAGCAAACAATGTAATATTAACAGTGTGCAATGTTTTCAACATGTATAATCTCTGCAAACTAACGTTTTTAATGGACATTAAAAACTAACATTTTTACAGGACATCTATAGATAAACATTTTATTTAAAGTCAAATGTGTATATAGGTGCGTGTGTGTGTGTATATATGTATTTATTTACATGCAAACAAAGTCTGAAATCAAAATAATGCTTTACAAAAAAAGAAAAGATGCTACCAACTGGATCAGAATAACACTGTAGTTCTGGAGACAAAAGCCTCCCCCACAAATTAAGCTATGGGGAAGCAGTAAGGAGGGGCAACTGCACTTTCAGAGAAAATAAGATTCTGGTGAAGAGGCAGGCCAATTAAGACCCAAGTAATGATAAATACAAGCTTTAAACACGCCAAACTATGGTTTAAATGGTTTATAAAAACACAAATATCACGTAGTCATTTAAGATTGAAACATACTATTTAATATTTTTTAAATGGCTCTCGAGACACATTTCTATTACTGACATTCTTAACTTCTATTTTTTCCAGCATTCCTGGGTTCTTGATCCCTCTACACTCTTTAAAAAAAGGAATTCTGGTATAGAAACTGAAGCTCAATCTCTAGCCAAAAGAGTGTGCAATGATTCAAAAGAGCATTTAGCAAAAGGTTCAGTAAATCCCACTGAGATTGTAACAATGACAACGATAAAAAGAAGATGCCCAATTCATTTATTTATTCAACAAATATTTGAGGCTCTAACAGTAAACAAGGCAACCACAGTACTGCTGGGAAAGCAGGCAGAGCCCCTAACCCAGGCAGACCTTCCTGAAAGAAGTTGGCCCAGGCTAGGACAGAAGGGGAGGCTAGCGCTGGCCAGGGGTCTGCTCCTCAATGGAACTGGCCTGAGAACGAATCATGCCTAAAACTGGGTGACTGGAGGAATAAAAATACATTACAAGCAAGCTCTTGAAACCTGCTTTGCGAGGTAGTAGAGCAAGATGAGCAGATACGAGCCTGAGTGATCAACGGAAATAATTTTTACCTTCGATTCTTTAATGTAAAACAATAAGCACAAAAATATTTTTAAGAGAATCAAGGATTGGAGTATTTTCTGCTTGGCTAAATGCAGTATTAATGGAGTCAGGGCCCCAAGTTCAAGCCTTTTATACACCAGTTAGCTTTATTCAGGTCATTCTTATCAATTTCCAGTAAAAGTTATTTATTGAATGAATACATTTATGAACACAAAAACACAAATGAACAATGTCAGCCTTGGTCATATGAATTAATTGAGGCGGCAAAAAGTATAGAACAAGTTAAGGATATATAAAAGTGTTACATGAGAAAGAGGACTCAGGTCACATGAGTTTAGAGAATTCTGGTCTAACCAAAGTTCAACAGTTTTCCTTCCAAGTCCTTAAAAACATTAGGGGTAGGGGGAATTGGAGATAGTACAGATTGTATCCTAAAGGTATTTAACCATGGCACCCCTTCTTTCCAAGAATATCCTGAATAAAAATGGTCTTCAAAATATACTTTTGATTATACTGATACAGCTATAGCAAGGCAAATTCACCACCTTCTCTGGGACAGAAATAAGTGTGTATGTGTAACTGTCTTTCTCAAAGCAGTGGCTGTCAAATGTTTTAAAAGACAGCATATAACTCTAGGAACAAATACAATTTATATAAACTGCACCAAAACAGCTCACTGAATTGGCTGTTTGTCTTATGCTCAATTTAAGTCACTGGTAGGAATAATATAGGAATATTATTAACAGTATAATCATATAAGAGTAACTTATACAATTTCTGTTATACACAGTCAAGACAATTACAAAGTTTAATAAAATGAATTTTTGAAATATCATAATGAAATAATTTATGTTAGCATGTACCTCAAAATCACTAAATTTTAGAAGGGAAATTTTTAAAAAATTACTGCTTGATTATCTAGTTTAAAAATCATCTGAAGGCATTTTTGAATCTTTGGTTTTCTGCTTGTGTTTTAAGCCATCCTTGGAAGAGTGTCACCATACAAACAAAATCTTAAAACAGCTATAAATTTACATGAGCTGCTTTTACGGCATCTAAATTATAAACACATTTTGAATTAGTAGAGTCCAAAATAATGAACCAAATGGTCATGTTAAATTTAATGTTGAATAGTTTCACATAAAATACAGAATTCTGCAGATCTTCTCCATACTTAGGAGTGGAGCTTTGCCACAGGAACTATCAATCAGTATTTTTAATGTGTAAAACACTACATTGTGGTGTTTCTATAGTCAGTTTGACTGAAATAAAACTTAGCAGTGGAACTCCAATGCTAAATCCTTTTCTAAACGCCTGAGAAATTCTAACTGGAACAAGGCTCCCTCCCAGAGGGAGAGAACAGGGCATTTGTCCATGGTTCCTTCACACTGTGCCCTACCCATCGCTGCCCTTCTAGCTGACTCACTGTCCTGTCTCTATACTGACCAGGTTGTCCACCCTGGGCTGAGTGCTGCCCTGCAGGCCTGGAGGTGCCAAGGCCACCCCTGTCCTGGCCCTCCTCAAGGCAGTCAGAAGGGGTCCTAAGGGGAGAGACAATACCAGGACAAAGGCAAGTCCTGAAGCCGCTCCAGGACACTGTACCAAATGATGTTTTCTTTACCCATTTAATGCACAGTTACGTGTGCCATGTGCTCTGCTGAGTGTTTTACATACCTCTTCGGTTCCTATAATAAATGTATGAGGGTGGTGAGGTGGGCAACATTATTGCTGCTTTATAAATGATGGAACTGAAGCTTTAAAATTAACTTACCTAAAGGTATACAGCTATAAAGTGTCAAACTGGAACTTTTTTCAGTTTCTTAACCCAAGAACTATAGCTACAAAATCCATGCAATTTACCAAGCCTGTCCTGAGAAGCTCTGGAATGTGATCAGGCACCCCACGTTGGTGGTCCATGGCTAGACGGGGTGGCTGTGGAGTTCTCCAAGCCTGGCTGTGGCCACAGCACAAGCCCAGGAGCAGCTTGCTGTCTTTCTCCAAAACCATAAAGGCCTTAAGAGTCTAACCCTAACCTGCAGGCTTTTAATTAATACAAATTTGGAATTTTTGCCTTCAAAGGGTCAGAGGAGAACTTTAGTTTCATTCCAAACTAAAGCTGTAGAGAATCACCAACTTTTTAAACATAAAAAATTTGGTAAGAATTGCCATTCTTACTGTGTCTTACAGCTAACAAACATCATCCAGCATGATTCTCAAAATCACCCCTCTTGACAGAAGTATATTCAATTTAATCAATACTGAGACCTGCTTTGTCCCAGGGACTGAACCAAATCTTTAAGAACCAGAAAAAGATAAGCCCACTCCCTGTCCTTGGCCTGCCTTGAAAACTCTTCCAAAACCACCTATAAAGAACTGCTTACGTGATTTTTTTATTCAATCTACTATAGTTCAAGGACTCTTACTTAGCCCATTCTTTTCTCCGCTTTGTTAACAGATCAGTTGATACTTCTTAGCAAAAGCACCAGATACAGTCGTAGGCTTGCATTTAGGGACCGTATAGTTGAAACAGCCTGTCTGTCTACACACACATCCCTAGGGCACAGAGTTGAATTGATGCTAAATTGAGCATGATTTGATGTGTCTCCATTGCTTCATAAATGCTTGCAAAAATCAGCTTGTTTATATGAGACCTGAATGATATTTTTACATGTGCTAGCTTTCCAAAAAGTATACGGCAGTATTTAGACTATGTTCCTGATCTTAAACATCTCCCACCCCTGAAGTACTTCTGACAGAAATAAGGGAAATATAGAGAGGCCAACAGAAATGATCACTACTTTTTGCACAGGAAACAAATAAAAACAAACACAAATGCAACACAATTCAAAGCTTATCACAGTAGTAGTGAATACCTTCTTGGGTCTCTTGGCCCCACAAAAGGGGGGTATCCCCCTATAGGCAGCAGGCCAGTCCTCCCACTCTCCTACAACAGCAATGCCCCAAGAAAAAGTAGGGTCTGCAACGTAGACACCATGGTGCCTCCGACTAATCATAAGCAAACCCAAGCATGAACCCACCCTCCTCTTCTGAATTTCTACACTCCCTAGGGCAGTAAAATCATCAGGTGTTATCTTTTACTGGACATTGTTTTCCAGAAGTAAAAATTTCAAAAACAGCATGTTTAGTGGGCTTAACAAAGTAAACTTTCCTATTAATCTCTCTCCCTTCCCTCTTCTTTTTTTCACCACCTTGCATATTACCGCCTTTCCCCCCTTAGTGAACTTACCTCAATAACTATGAATGAATGAGAATTTATAGACCCAATTCCCATTTCATAGGCATTTGTCTTGTTTATTTCAAGTTGGCCCTAAAGTCCATCTTGTTCTCAAAGGTGTGTCTGGAAATTTGAATTTGGCAGAAGACACCCACACCTAAAGCTGCCCAGCTTACCAAGGATGAGACTTGGCAAAACATAGACAACAGTGCCTCTAGGCCGGTCAAAATGTTTTGCATAGACAGAGCCTATTCAAAGACACTAAAGACAAAGACCAAACTTACTTACTAAAACAAGTTTAATTCAATTCAACAATTTTTACCCATACACTTGACGCTGTATTTGCTATCACCAGTATTCAACAGCAAGTTTGATCTCTTTAAGCTGGAAACGTGAAATGTAGAGTTTGGCTCTGGAAAAGCAATTTTTACCAAGTTTGCAGTTAAGTTTCTACTGCTTTTAAAAGGTCAATATTAGAAGTAACTTACTATGCTATTCCTAAGAATTTAAAAAGCCAAACTTCAAAGACTGACAAAGGTGTGTTTTAACATTGAATAATCCCAGTGGTTTGTGCAAAATTGGGAATAGAAGAATCTTTGAAGAGAAAAAAAATCAATTTATAAGGAGCTCAGTGATAAAGTTAATTTACACACTCTAGGCAAGTTCTCCAGGATTCAGAGACTAAGAGTCTAGCAAATTTAGCTTGCAATAAATGCTTAATGATAGACTACTTCAGTCCTATAAAAACTCATTCACATCTTGTGGGAGGCAGAATTCTAAGACACCCCATCATCCCCACCTCCTCAGTGTGACGGGCCCTTGCAATTCAAGCCAACAGAATATGGCAAAGGTGAAAGGGTTTCACAGGTGTGATCAAGGTTTCCAAATCAACTGGTTTGGAGTATTTAAGGGTTTATTATCCCAGGTGGGCCTGACTTAAGCCAGGGAGGCTTTTTAAGAGGGTGGGGGCACTTCTTGAGGATAGGAGAGTCTGTCTCCATTGTTGGCTTTGAGAAAGCCAGCCAGCACAGTGGAGAATCCACCACAGCAAGGAACTTCAGGAGCTAAGGTGGCCCCAGGCAACAGCCAGCAAGAACTAAAGCCGCAGTCATACAGTACAGGAAATGAATTCTTTCAAAAACACGAATAGACCTGAATTAGATTCCTTCCCAGTCAAGACTTCAGATGAGAACACAGTCCTGACGACACTTGACTTGCAGCCTCATGAGGACACAGAGGGCCCAGTAACACCACGCCCAAACCTTTCTAAAACTGCGAGAGGAAATGGATATTGTTCGAAGCCACTAAGTTTGTGGTACAGGTTGAGTATCCCTAATTTGAAAATCTGGATGCCCAACCAGTATGTATAATGCAAATATTCTAAAATCTCAAAAAAAATCTGAAATCCAAAACACTTCTGATCTCAAGCATTTCGGATAAGAGATAGTCAACCTGCAACATGTCACGTAGCAATAAATAGCTAGCATGTACCCTAAAATCCTCTGCAACTCTCATCTGAAATTTTTCTGCTTTTTTCAACTAGGATTCCCCTTTCCTCTCAAGATATTTATCCTTTCATATAAAGACAAACAGCACAGCAGGACTTCCTTACGCTTTGTAAAGACATTGCTACTGATGATATCACTGAGCACTTCTGTGCCAAGCCCTGTTCCAGGTTCACAACAATCTTACGAAATCATCCCCACTTCACAAAGGAGGAAATCAAGGCACTCAAAGAGGTTAAGAGACTTGCCCCAAGTCACAAAAAGCTGGTTATAAGAAGAGCCAAGAGTCAAACCAGGCAACCACTCTGCAAAGTCCACATTCTCAATCGTTATGCCTACTACCCAATCATCGCAGCCCATGCAATCCTGCCAACATTTCTGCAAAGAAGAGGAAGACGTAATGGCAAAGAGAGCTGGGTACAAGGTCACCACTGGACAGAGGTAGGACCCACTCAGACAGGAAGAGCTCAGACGAAATTAAGCGTGTGCGTATGACAAGTAAGGCGGCATTTTAAAAAGCTGTAATGGAGTACAAGACATTAGAGAGTTAACTACCACTTAAATTGTCACAGGGAGACTTTTAAAGAAAATCCTCTTCATTTTCAAGTAAAAAGATCCAAGAAAACTGTGCTATAAGCAATATTAAGGTTCCTGATACTTATTTTAAAAGAAAGTTTATTGCACATTAGAAACAGTCAGTTTAACACTTGAAGGGGATTGTGTCCCCATGACTCCTTCCAGCTGGAACCACACATGAGACAGAAGATACCAAAGCAATTAAGTGTTTTATAAACACTGCTGAGGGGTCAAAAAGAGGGAGGTTCATTCACTGACTAATAACGCAGTAATAAACAAACAGCAATGTTGAGCAACTGAGAAAATTATTATAATTGAATCTACACAGCTGGGCAAGAATAGAAGGCTGGTTATGTATATTAGCTCACAAATGTTTTGTGTGGGTAGGTTTTAGTTTTAGAACTGTTCAGATTTAAGTCTCTTTTATAGTCTGATTTTCTCTCTTATCTGAATACAATCCCACAATTACAACTGCAGAATAGAAAAACTTAATAAACTTTCCCACCAATTATTTGCTAATCTATTTTCACAACAGGAATTAATGTGTGTGTACACAGTGGTTAAGCAATTAAACTTTCTTGCGATGTACTCGTTTTAGATCTCTCCTAGAGATGCTTTACCTTGTTGGTGCACTGCAATATGAATAATGAATGACTGTGACACACTAGCACACTGGAAGGAAAAGCCCAGGACAAACTAGCTTTTCACATTTTAACATTTAGCTCCCACTGTGTTCTTGGAGTTTCCTTCACACTTTGTTATTTTCCCCTTTGCAGGGCTTTATTTTTGTCTACAACTATACACCAGAAGAAAGCCAGAGTAACACCTCCAATTACCACACTTAAATTTAAACAGATGTGTCAAATAGAGTCAGAAAAATGATTTGTACATTTCCCTTGCATCACGGAAGGAAGTCACAGTATCAGAGAAACACTATTCTCTTGACTTAAAGAAAGAGCTTGGTAAAAATCCACCATCGTTCCATCAATTAAATGTGGTTAAAATGCAAACCAAAAGAAAATAAGTGTCTTTTGGGGAGATATTCTAGCTTGATATTGCCCTTATTACTAGATGGAATTTTTTCTTAAATTCCATCTAGTAATTTTGGAAATGTTTCTTAAATTTGCTCAGACTGTATCTGAGCAATTTGTAATCTTCGTCATGTTCCCATCTGCATAAACCCTAACTTCAAACTCAAATGGTTGATTAGCTAACTATAAGGGCAGAGGTACACATGTATCTTCAATAGGCACACATTTTACATCAATGATATCTATTTTTATGAGATAAAAGTACTAAAGCTTTAATAGTGGCAATTAAAACAGCCAAGAGTTTGAGCAGCTCGATGGCTGAGTCACAGACCTTTTACCTATAATGGGATCCATTATATCCCTGAACTCAGTTTGAGGGAGTAAAAGAGGAACAGATTTTTAAATATGGTTATAAAACAGCCCTCTGAACTAAGCTGTTTCGGTTTAAACGGCTGTGATTTAGCGTGGCCTGAGCATCCACATCCATTCGGCAGCCTTAGTGAGACTTCTTAGATACTTGTGTCTATTTGAAAATATTTAAACACTTTCAAAATGCTACAGAGAAACTATTACATAAGGATTTGTATTTGAGTAATTTGTTTCTATTTCAAATTTATATCAAAAATTCATCACTACCTTGAAATAGATGACTTCTGACAGAATATCTTCATTTCTGCCTAAAATACAAATACTTACGTTCCGATATTCTCATTTAAAATACAATTTAGGGGGATGAATAAGAATTTAATTATTCACATTAATATGGGATGCAATATTGACATATGAATTATCAGTAAAAAAAGGAGTAGAGGGTTTTTCCACAGTAGTTTAACACTATTCAAAATGATTCAAATAAGCTCTGCAGTTCCAAAACCTGCAGCCTTGGGGCCACACATGGCCTTCTGGGTCCTTGAGTGCAGCCTTTTGACTGAATCCAAATTTTACAGAACAAATCCTTTTAATAAAGGGATTTGTTCTGTGAAGTTTGGATTCAGTCGAGGGGCCACAGGTGGGGCTCTGGAGGGCCACAGGTGGCCTTGAGGCCACAGGTTCCCCATGCAGAAATTATCTGGGGAACAATCTCACAGGTTTTTGTACCACCACCATCCCCAGGGACAACTGGCAAACAGGAAACAACAGGCCCAACAGATTTACCTCCAACTAGGAAGGACCAAACTAATACAGATGGGGGAGGGGTGGCACTCATCGCAGCCTCGGCCCAGACAGCCGTAAGGCCACTCAGGGCTCCGCAGCCAGCACGACACCCGGAGCGCCATACTCTTACTTGGGTATATTCCTCTATGTGCCGGCAGCTCCTTTTAAAGGAAGCTATTAAAAGGAAGAACAGTAAAACTCAGAGGATTTCATATTAGATAGGAAGACAATCAACTCAAGGTGCCTCAACTTCCTCATCTAGGATGAGGTTGGATGAGCTGATCTATAAAGTCTCTTCTAACTCTCAGGCTCACTGGTGGTCTCTGCTTTTGGTCCTGCTCCGGTGACAACTATCCCTACATGTCAAAAAGAAATGAGAAATGAAGTATTTGTAAGACGGGGTGGGGAGGTAAAGATGATTTCAGAGGGAAGTACTAAGAAAATTTCTCAGACACACAAACACACAAAATAAAATCGATTTGAAAACCTATGACAGAAAGGCCAGAATTATATAAGATATACAAAAATCACAAATTTAAACAAAACCTTCAAATATAATTTACTTTTCTCATAGAAAGAAAACTCAGAACATTCCAATAATATACCATCTCACTTCACAGATTACCTAACTATGAGATTTTCTTGCAGTAACTTAGTCTGTGTTCAACATACGTCAGAAATATTAAACAGCTCACTTTGCTTGCACAAGAAAAATAATGCTTAAGTATACAAAATTCACTCATGGTTGTGAACCTCTGAAGTCCTAGATCCATAGCAAATAAACCTCAGAAAGGTGACAGGGAAAGAGGGAAGAACAAAGGTAAGGCAGAAAGAACAAATGACAGAAGTCATTCAGCATGAGCTCTAGCACTGCGAGAAATCACACACAACCACCGCTGGACAGGGAAAGTCTCCCTTACTCAGAAAAGGTCTTGTGAGACCTTTGGAGTGGGGCAGGGTTGCCTTCAGGGAGGTAAAAACAGGGAAGCCTCTGAGGATCCAAATTTTCCACAGCACAGCTGAGCGAGCAGCTGCGACGGCACAGACATTCGCCACCAGAGTGTCACGAGCTTCGAGGCCACGGAACTCTGGCCACGGTAATCCCTATGCTGGCTTCAAGTCACCCCCTATACACAACACCCTGGCAGCAACACTCAGTCATCTAAAACAAGTCTGTCTCAAGGAATAATGTAAATAGCTATCCACTCCCAAACTGATCTACCAACCTACTTTTGAGTTTGCCTCCTACCCAACCACAGTTCTTCCCAACTGCATCTCCTTCTACCCCACCTCTCTCACTTTTTCAAATATTTATTGAGCCTCTCTTTAACAACACATCTTCCACTAGCTCTTGCCTGCTTTCTCTGCTCCTCTTTAGAGCAGAAACCTTGAAAGAGTGACAATATTTGCTGTCTTTACTTCCTTTCCTCCCATTCACTCTTGAACTTTCTTTAACACTAATATTCCACAAAAACGGCTCTCATCAAGGTGACCTACAAGGGTCTCCTCTCTCCTTCTCATCTCACCTGACCTATCAGCAGCACCTGACACAGCCACACACCCCTCGCTTCTCTGCATGACACCCTTTCTCCTACTTTCCAGGCTCTTCCTGGTTTCTTATCAACTTCTCAACCTGTCCTTTCCGCCGTGCTCCAGGCCTCCATGTTTGGGTCTCATCTCTACTCATGCTTCTTCTCACCCAGTGCCATCACTCTAAATACTACCTATATGCTGAAGATCCTCAAGTCCTTTCTCCAACCCAGGCCACTCCCTTGAACTCTAGATTTCTCTATCCAACTGTCTACTCAATATATCCATTTGGATGCCCCAATAGGTCCCTTAAACTTAATGCATTCTAAAACAGATTGTCGATTTCTCCAGCCCATTTCCACAAACTGCTACTCTGCTCCACCAGGAGAAGCCAAAACTTGGGAGTCATCCCTGACCCTTCACACTTGGTCTTATATTTTACCTCCAATCCAATCTGTAAATCATGTTGACTCTACCTTCAATGTAGACAGAGAATACACTTCTAATGGCCTCTCCCACTACTACTGTCCAAGATCTTGTCTAGACTACCACAGTAGCCTCTACAGGTGACTTCCCTGTTTCTAGCCTTGCCCTCCACCCCACTCTTTCTGCTACAGTCTCAGTGATTCTTTAAAAATATAAACCAGATCATGTCACATTTCTCTTAACGACCTCTAACACTGTCCAAACTCCTTCACAGGAAAATCCAAAGTCCTCACCATGGCCTACAGGCCCTAAATGATACGAACTCCTATCACCTCCCTAACCCTGTCTTCTATAATTCTCCCCCTTTCTCTCTGGCTCCAGCCACATCAATTCCTTGCTTATCAGCAAGCAACAAGCTAAACATCCTTCTACCTCAGGGCCTTTGCATAGGCTGCCACTGCCCTCAAAGCCCTTTACCAGAATATCTCCATGGCAATCCCCTTGCTTCCTTCAGGAAGGCTTTAGCAGGAACAGATTAAAGCAAATGTGACAAAATGCTAACAATTTTCAGTTCTAGGTGACAGGGAAGCAAGTGTTTGTTTCTTCAACTTTTCTGTAGATTTAAAATTTTCAAAAATCAAAAGGCGGGTGGCACCTTTGCTACCACATCATCATTTTCTGTATGTCTTTTCACTAGCCAGTTTTCCCTCAGCTGCCCATTCCTGACTCGCTTCTTTACGTTCTCTGTTAAGTTCTGGCGGTCCTCAGGACACCATTCTCCGTATGACGTAACCAGAAGTCTACTTTCACCCGAGACTGAATGTGTCCTCCTGGCACCTCAAGATAAGCATGCCAAAATCAGAATCACCTTCCTCTGCCAACTACCCTACATCCCCATCTTGGTCAATGTCACTGTGATGTTCAGTCACCTAATCCAGAAACCTTGTTCCCGGCCGGGCACAGTGGCTCACACCTGTAATCCCAGCACTTTGGGAGGCCGAGGCGGGAGGATCGCTCAAGGCCAGGAGTTCAAAACCAGAAACCTTGTTCCTTCTTCACCCTCACTGGCCACGTCCACCTGGTAGTGAAGACCTGCCTCCCGCACGAATCCTCTCAGCAGCCCTGTTTCCCCCATCTGCATTTCCCTAATGCACGCCTGAAGCAATGGGCTTCTTTGAGAGTCTTCCTCCTGCTAGTCTCATCTTCATCAATGTACCCTCAATCTTAGCAAGATCACACTCAAATGTAAACTGCCTATGCTTCTGTTCAATCAACTGATGATTCACTGTGAACTGCACTTAAAACTGAAACCCTTAGCGTAGCAGGTCTCCATCTGCCTCACACCCACCTTCCCAGCCCTGTGCCCTGCCTCTCTTCACAGCACACACCATGCCCCACCAAGGCTAATAACCGCCTTTCCCAACTCAGTGCTTGTGGCCATATCACTTCTCCTGCCTGGAACACTCTTTGCCATTCTCTCCTCCCAGTTAATTCCTACTCAATCTTCAAATTTTAAACATAATCTCTTCCCGAGGCCTTCCTTGATCTCTCCAGGTAGAATCAAGTACTCTCATAAAGCTAAGTAACATTTATCACATGGCTTGACCATTTATTATTAGATCCTCTGGTCCTCTGGACTGTGAGCCCCTGAAGGACAACAGCATGGTATACTCCTGTTTTCTTACATAGATGTAAATATACAGATGTGTATCTCCCCTAAAACAGGGCCAGACACATACCATAGGCTTATTGTTTGTGGGTGAAATATCAAAGTCTCACCATGCCTTCAAGGGATGTCACATCTCATCTCCTTGCTATGGGCCATGCCACTGCTCATGTGCCCTCTGCTCTCAAAAAGAGTGTTTGCGCTGCCTCATGCATGTACACCTAACTGTGCCTCCAAAGTGCCCAGCATAGTGCCTTGAACCTTTTATTGAATAAATGCATATATAAATGAAAGCACATTTTATGGACTGATCAAAGGCAGTGTTGCAACATTTGCTGTTCTCTGAAAGCACCATGTTCTGTACTTTGCACAAATTTCTCCTTCACCATCTCTTTCATGTGGCTCAAGCAACACCTTCCTTTCTGGCCCCACAAAAAAATTAAGCTACATGTCTACTCCCATACAAACCTGTGTTTATCGCTCTTCACTGCAGTTACATCACTGCATGGTAACTGGGATATTTAAAGGGGAGAACAGCTTATTTCTGTACCTCCGGGATCTCACAAAGCAACCAGCACGTTGTAAATGCACAACAGTGCTGACTGATGAATGAATGGAGAAATAGATGAGGTTCTTATTTAATCTTTGAATATCCTAAGAGTCAACAGGCAACAAGTGTTGCCCCCCATCCACTATGAACTAATTACAATCACTCATATCATTCCCAGAAAGACACTGCCAAACAAAAGCAATCCCTGGAAAGAAGCCTAGAAAAAGTTCTCAGCATTTGATCTCTGAAAGTTAAAAAGGTACAGACATTCTCTGGTAATAGCTGAACTATATCAATCATACTGCTTTTAATCAAAAATGGCTTGTGAAAAAAAACTAAAAAAAAAATGGCTTGTGATTTTATTGTACATAATTTTAAAATATACTTTAAAATCGGAACCGCTCATGAACTGTGAAATACTTTAGTCACTTCAAAGGGAAGGTTCAGGTGAATCCCTACCCATGTGTGCTTCTCTTTTCTTCTCTGACCACAGCCCATCTACTGGTGGAGGTAGGGCATGTTTGCTACCTTCCACTGAAGCCAAAGAAGACAGCCCACAAGCCAGGAGAAAAGACAGGAGCAGCAACAGGACGCCCGAGTGGGTGGTTGGCTCACAAGGGGAAGGGACAGGTCAGGAGGTCCATGCTGGGTTTAAAGCGCTTCAGTTCCACTTCCCAAGCCTCAAGATCATAAAACCCTCGACCTAAGTTCTGTACCCAGGAAGCCCAACGTCCTACCTAAGCCTCAAACTCCAAAACTTAAATTATCATCTTACCTCCTGCCCTTCTATTCCCAAAAATAAAAATAAACCTGTGTTCTTTTCCTCACTGTGAGGCTGCCGCTTGCCCAGCAAGCAAGAGATGCGGCAGCCATCCTGCCTTGTTCTGCCCCCTCAACCTCACTCTGCCCACACTGCCACTGTCTTAATTAAAGACCCATTACATCCCAGATGTCTCCTACCAAGATCATGCTGTCCCATGTGGCAGCCACCAGCCATGTGTAGCTGCTGAGTACCTGGAACATGGCCGGTCCAAACTGAGAGAAGCGCAAATCACACCAGATCTCAATGATTTGGTACAAAACAGAATGTCCATATTTTTATATTAAATATTGTTTGTTGAAATGATACTCAAATATTACACGTTGAAATAATATTTTGGATATACTGTGCATTAAATAAAATATATCACAATTAATTTTGCCTGTTCCTTTTTGCTTTTTTAATATGGCAACTAGACAATTTTACAAGGCACCTGCAGCTCCCATCCTGTTCCCACGAGACTGCGCTAGCCAGGATGATTCCCAGTTTCTTTGCTGGCTTTACCTCTGCAGTCTTGTCTTCTCCAGCCACCCTCCCCAGAGTCCTCCACGCTGCTGCCATGTGATCCTCGGTCCTGGCTCACTTCCAGCCATCATGTGTAACTCAGCCCAGTGGATACCTCCTCCAGCAGAAGCTCCCTGAATGCCATTCTCTCACCCCACCCCCAAGATACCTTTTTGCTCCCACACTTCTGTCCTAGCATGTCACACATTCAGCAAACACCTGCAGAACACGTGCCACTAATTGAAGATACGATGGAGAAGATGATGGGCAGGGACCATGACCTTACTCAGCTTGTCTGGGGTAACAGTATACTAGCAAAAATACAGTCCTAGTAGCAGTAATGATAATGTGCATTAACAGCAACAATAATTTATAGACAATTTACTATATGTCCCAGGCACAATTCTAAGCACATTACATGTATCATCTCACTTAATCTTTCTAACAACAGTATTAAATAGGTCCAAGTATGATTCCCATTTTAGAGGTGAGAAAACAGAGGTGCAGAGAAGCTATTCACCGTGGGTCACACAGCTCACTAAGTGACAGAGCCAGGACTCCAAGGTTTTAAAGGACTGAAATCAGTTCACTGTGCCTGGGGAAGAGAAAGAAAGGGCGGTAGCTAGAGGAAGACCTGGCTTTGTTTGTGGTTTAAGAAGGAACTTTGAGAGGACCTGCACAAAGAGGGAATGCTAGAGGCCCACGAAGAAATGACACAGACTAGGACCCAGGAATTTGGTGACGGACTGATTAAAAATAGGGAGCTGAATGAGCCCCCCTCCCATGGCACCTAAAAGGGAAGAGAAAGGGATATTATAGTCCTCACATCAGATTCAAATCAGCCCAGCACGAACCTCAGCATCTGTTACCAAAGGAAAACCTGAGCAAGCCCAGCTCCTCAGAAGAAATTCTCAGGCAGATGTTCTCTACTGGCACTGGCCAGTGGCTTCTGAAAATTTTACCTACTTTATCCAACTGAGACATAAATCTACATTTTAAGAAAATTTCTGATTTACAAGGTTGTGAAGTAGAAATGTTACAAAACCACAACACAAGCATTGCCCAGAACACATGGCAAGTATATGTCAAGGGGACTCAAAGCTACCAAAAAAGCATGCCTTCCTTAAGCATCAAAATTCTTGCTTGAGAATACAGGGCTGGGGAGGGCTAATAATTAACTGCTAAGCAAACATGATATATCAGAGTGGACTGTAAAATTCACATTTATTGTAAAGATGAAACATGAGATTTAAAGAAAATACTTATCTTGCCAATTCAAGCAACACTGCAGAACCCCTTTTCCCCCAACACACCCAGGCTAACCGGTTTGGTCTTTGCTTTTAGTGGCAGCAGTCGGTAGTTAAGTGGACAAGTAACTCACAGAAACCGATACGTTCTTCTATCCATGATCTCCACGGGAATATGATTTCTTATCTTGGCTCAAAGATTTCCCCTGCAGTACCTTGGAAGTACAATAATTTTGCTTTTCAAATGGACATCGGCTCATAAATATCTTAAGCTTTATCCGTTATTTTTTATATGTGTGGCGGGTGGGGTAGGAAATAAAATTAACAAAAAATAAAAATCAAAAAAAAGATTAAAGATGGTATCAGCTGGAACAAGGGGGATACAGACTGAAAGTAAGTGAATCTTGGTTCTAATACTGGTCCTGGCTCCAACTAAGTGCAACTGTTTTATCATTAGCTTCTATACATCCTTTATTAAATCTTCACATATTTATCATGCCAAGGATTGCACTAAAAACCCTAAGATCACAACAAGCCTGGAAGTTTAGAAGGGCTGTTCTTTTTTTTTCCTTTTTTTTTTTTTTTGAGACAGAGTCTTGCTCTGTTGCCCGGGCTAGAGTGAGTGCCGTGGCGTCAGCCTAGCTCACAGCAACCTCAAACTCCTAGGCTCAAGCGATCCTACTGCCTCACCGTCCCAGGTAGCTGGGACTACAGGCATGTGCCACCATGCCCAGATGATTTTTTTATATATTTATATTTAGTTGGCCAATTAATTTCTTTCTATTTTTAGTAGAGACGGTATCTCACTCTTGCTCAGGCTGGTTTCGAACTCCTGATCTTGAGTGATCTGCCCGCCTCGGCCTCCCAGAGTGTTAGGATTACAGGGGTGAGCCACCGTGCCCGGCCAATTTCTTTCTATTTTTAGTAGAGACAGGGCCTCGCTCTTGCTCAGGCTGGTTTCGAACTCCTGACCTTGAGCAATCCGCCCGCCTCAGCCTCCCACAGTGCTAGAGAAGGGCTGTTCTTATTCATCTTTGTATCTCAGGAGCCAACAGCCTGGAACATGGTAGATGCCAAGTGCTATTATAAGTATCTCTTAGTGAACTGCTACCTGAAATTCAGAATTCTGCTAAAATTCAACAACAACCAAAGTGAGTAGATTTGATATGTTGTAGGGAAGCATATAAGAATATGGAAGAGGTTAAGACTAAAACTGGCAAGATTCAGTCTTCATCTTATTCAACCTCCCAGCAACATTTGACACAATCCATTACTCCCTCCTTGAAAACCGTTCTTCACTTGGGTTGTCAGACATACATCTTCCTCTGTTCTTCTACCTTCCAGACTACTCTTCTCATTGTCCTTTCCTAAATCTTCTACTCTGGAGCAATAAACGACAAACTGCACAAGGGCCTTATCCTCACATTTCTCTTCTACCCACACGCTCTAAATGAGCTCAGCCAGGCCTACGGCAGAAAACACTATCATAGGACGACAACTCATGAATTCATACCTCCAGCCCAACCTATCCCCTAATTTTTAAATTTCCACAAACAACTGCCTCTCTGAAATTGCCTCGAGTTTAGTAAGCATCTCCAAATTAACGTGTCTGAACCAAACTTGATTTTTCTGCCCTAACCTGCTTCTCCCACAGTTTTCCCAATCTTTTAACTGTTCAAGCCAAAACCTTGATGTCTCTCATTCTCTTAGGCCCTATTTCCAATCCCTCAGCAAGTCCTCTTTGTGCTTTCTTGAAATATCGCACCACTTCCTACCACCACCCTAGTCTAAGCCACCATAATATCATGCCTGATCAACTGTAATAGCCTCCAAGTTGTCTCCCTGTGCAACTGCTTCTGCCCTCCTATCTATTCCTCACAGAGAAGAATAGGGTGAACCTGATAAAATACACAACAAAAGACATCACGCTCACACTCAATAGCTTCCCATCTCACTCACAGTAAAATTCAAACTTCCTCCTGTAGCTCACAATGCCCTAATTCGTCTGACCCCAGTTATCCCCCTAACCAAAGCTCCTACTATGCTCCCCCTCACGCACTACACTCCAAACACACTGGCCTCCTTGCTACCGCTGACACATACCGAGCACCCTCCAGCCTCAGGGCCTTTGCACAGACTATACTCTCTTCCCCTAGGTGTTTGTATGGCTGGCTCCCTTAATTTTATTCAGGTTTTCTGCTCAGTGACACCTCCCAAAGAGACACTCCTCAACCAACTCACTCAAAACATCACCCTCCAGACTTCTCTGTCCCCTTATTTGGATTTTTCTTAATTCATATCAGTACTTGATAACACACACACACTTTGATTGTTTGGATGCCTTCCTCACTAGAATATTAGCTCCATAATCACTGCTATACCTAAAACAATTCTTGACACAGATGGGCAGTTAATAAATATTTTTTGAGTGTTGTTTAATAAATAAAAATAGAAGTATCAACCAAAGCAAACTATTCCAAGGAATGGTTTAAAAAAAAAAAAGGTACCTAAATGAGTTTTGGAAACACCAGCAGCCAGATGCACCCAAGAAAAATAAAGGAAAAGCTGTATAATAGTCAATTATGTCAAACCTGATGAGAAAAAGGTATTAAAAGGAGGGATACAGTCTGACAGCAGCCCAAAAGACATTCACTTAGCCACTTAGACAACAAGGTTTAGAAGATGTATGACTAAGGAAAACCTTCTCCCAAGATGACTCTGCTATGTGGCAAAGATATAGGGAAGCATGGATGAAAGCCTTAGATAAAATAAACCCAAGGAACATAAACACTCTTTGCTTCTACTGTATTCTCACCAAATAAGATCTAATTATAAATATGGGTTCCCATATGCCCCAAAAGCAGAAAAAGGCAATGGTGGAAACTAGATATAAAGTACTATAAAGTACGGAACGCCCTTCACTGTTTTCAGATAACAGTTCCTAGCACCGTCTTACCAAGTCAATCCCAAAAAACCTAATCAACTCTGGGTGCAGATATACTCCAGATTTTCAAAACTGAAAACCTCTGTTAAGCCTTGTATAACCCCAAACTGAATGGTCTGCCCCGCCCTGTAACTCAATCTTGTGCTCACTCTGTACCAACATTTACTACATGGCAGTCCAAACACGTGCTTACCACTCAGTGGGAGCCCCAACTGAGCTTCTGAGAGGCACGGTCATTTAGCGTCACAGTCTCTGTGTTTATCACATATTTGGCAGTCACTAAACATTTGATAAATGAATGAATGAACAAATGGACCAATGACCCCACTAAGACCCAGGCATCCTCTGAAACCCACCTGGGCAGCCATCTTCCTTTCTTAACAACCCTATTTTTCACACACTAGCTTAAACTAGTTATTTTAATGCATGATTTTCACTAAGAGGATATTTTAACTTCATACTAGAGACATGAGTAAGAAGAGGGGCGTGCATGGTGTGTTCTACTGCCCTGGGGCAGCAGGGTCTAGGCATGACTGAGAGGGGCTCACCTCTGCAGAGCAATAGGAATGCTTCCCAATTACCCAGTACTAGGCCCCAATTTAAAGCAAGCTGTTTGCTGTAAGTGCCCCTATCACCAAAAAGTTGTTTAAAAAGAGAGAGAGGCAGAGAGAGAGAGACAGAGGCAGAAAGACAGAGAGACAGAAAGAGGCACACAGCATCAGAAACCATGAGTTGCTCAATGGCAAAACCCACCTCACTGCTCCCTTCTCTCTCAGGCACTAGACTCGCTCTAGCTCAAGAAAGGACCTAGAAGTGACAGCCAGCACCCCAGGTCTACTTTATCTTCCCACTCCAGAACACAGATTTTTTTCCTAGATAAAAATGGGTTTCTAATTTTGTAAGGAAAAAGTGTTATTTGGAATTTCCCTTTAAATCAGCAGTCTTCAAAGTGTGTTCTATGGACCCTTGGGGTCCCCAAGGCTCTTTCAGGACACCCACAAAATCAAAACTGTTCCATAATATACTTAGACATCATCTGCTTTTTTCACTGTGCTGATATTTACACTGATGGTTCAAATGCAACCAAGGCGGTGGCAGAAAACTGTATTAGGAATCAGTATTTTCCCCATGGCCACAAACTCACTTAAAGGGGGGAAAAAGCCAGCTCATTTAACAATGTCCTTGACAAAACAGTAAAAATTGATTTTTATTATTATTATTGACCCTTTTTAATCTTCTGTGTGAGGAAACTGAAAGCACAAGGAAGCATGTCTGCTGCACAGTGAAGCACCGAGGCTATGCCAGGAAAAGCTCTCAGGCCACTGTGTGGAGTTGTAAGGCGCAAAAGCCGCCTTTTTTCACGGACTACTATTTTCACTTGAAAGAACGAAAAAAAGACAAACCTTCATTATTCAGATGCAGGTATCTGGCAGTAATTTTTTTGAAATACAGTGAGCCTGTCTCTTCAAGGAAAGTAACTGTTTGTTTACAATACTAAAAATATGAGTTTTCGAGCAAAAAATCTGAATTTTAAAAACAACAACAAGCTTGACAACTTCTCAATCTTTAAAGATTTTTCTGATAAGTTGGTAGTGATATCAACTTGATGTGATTTTTTTAAAATATTGTATACAAAATTTGGAAGACAGACATAATTCAACAAATCAATATTTTCAAAAAATCAACACACACTACTACAAAATCACGCACAGTTAAAAGCACTTATCAAACTACAAGCCACAGACCAATGGATTCTAACGTAACAGTGTATAAAAATTTAATTGATTCAGCCCCCATATTCCAACTAGTATTTAAGAAACTACCACTTCTCAAGTTTTGGTACAATATCAAAGAAGAATATCCATAATTATCTGCAAAGGTATCAAAATACTCTTTCCTTTTTTACAACTATGTATCAGTGTCAGGACTGATCATCTTCACATACTTCAACCAAAACATACTCCAACAGACTGAATGAAGCAGCAGACACAGGATCCAGCTGTGTTCTAATAAGGTGGACAAACGTTAGCAAAAAAACAAAACAATGCCCCTCTTCTCTCTACACTTTTTGTTGAAAAATAGTTACATTTTATTTTCCCAATATGTTATTTATGTTAATGGAATGAGTTTATTGTTTTTAAATGAATAAATATTTTTAAAATTTTCTAGTCTTAATTTCCAATGTGATAAATAACAATAGATGAAAACATAATAAACAAAAGCCCTTTGGGGTTCTCAGTATTTAAGAGCATAAGGACTCAAACCAAATGTTTGAGAATTGTTACTTTAACCAAAACATAGTTGTACACAGATAAGCAGTTTACCTGTCGATATTTGTTTCATGTACTGAAGGATCTGGATAAATGCTCACCTGCCTCAGTAGCAGAAAGATAAGTGTTCTTTCTCATTACATGCCTTGTTGTATTACCTACGGTGGTCCTGGTATCTAAATGTCAAAAAAGCATAGCTCAAAATTATTGAAACTAACACCCCCATCTTTGGTATCTATTCTCTAAAGGTCTAAAGGTGAGTGATTCAGTACTGAAAAGCCCACACAGTAAATCAACTTCTTTAGTTACCTGGGTCCAGTTTTTGCTAACTCATCTTAGTGGATGTACTAGCAGGTAATGACACTCAATAATCCACGGAAAGATTAGTGACGATTTTCTAGCAAGATGGACAATAGATGGTAAAACCTCTGAATTTTTCATACCACAGTGTCTTTGCCCTGCTCTGAAGTAGTCCTTCTCAGTCCTTGACGCACCTAATGAGCTTCTTCAAAACACAGACCACAAGGCCCAAGCTAGCTTAGCCATCTTTGGTTAGAAAACATTTAGGTAATTCTGGTGTGTAGAAGATATTAAGAACCAATACTAAAGTCTTAACTGACCACTCTGTTGGTCTTCAAACTAGAGTAAGTGAAACCCTAGAGAACCCTGAAGAGTTTCCAAGGCACAGGGATCCTTTAAGGGATCATTTCCAGTGCCCTACCAACCACATAAACTCTACTAAAATTAATCTGCCTTCTGCTGTCTCTCTTTTTCTACCTTCCTTTTCACAGTCACTTCTCTTTACCAAAATGCCTTTCACCCATCCCAAATCGTATTATAGTGCATTTCCCTGGAGTGTGAAAACCACTGGGGCACCAAGCTCTTGAGGAAGGGTCGTCTGACAGCAAAGTAGAAAGAAAGCAGTGTCTCATTTCATCCAAGTGAGAAATGCCTGTTTAGTGAGATGACTGTTAAATAGATACACATATTTTAATGCATTTATTCAAACTCAAAAATAAAGTCAGAATTTTTTTTTAATTTTTTTTTTTTTCTGGAGACAGGGTCTCACTCTGTTGCCCAAGCTGGAGTGCACAGTGGCGTGATCAAAGCTCACTGTAACCTTGAATTCCTGGGCTCAAGTGATCCTCCCACCTCATCTCCCAAGTACCTAGAACTACAGGCACACACCACCACGGCTGGCTAACTTATTTTTGTTAAACATAAGGTCTCACTATATTGCTCAGACTGATAGAATTTTTTACATTTTAAAAAATTCTTTTAGGGAACAAAAAAGTTTGAAGACTACTCAATCCATCAATTATAACTCTAGCTAAAATTGCACTGTACAATATAGTAGTCATTAGCTAAATGTGGCTATTTAAGTTTAAATTGGTTAAAATAAAGTAAAATTTAAAATTCAGTTCCTCAGTCACACGAGCCCCATTTTCAAGTGCTCTGTAAACACAAAGTGGCTACAGGCTACCCTACTGAACACTGCAGAAAACACTTCCATCATCTCAGAAAATTCCATTGAACAGAACTGCTCTAGGATTTTGATTTAATAAAGGGCTGAATTTCTTCCCACCAAAAATCCTGGATTTACCTACAGTCATTTTTATGGACTTAATACCAGTAGAAGGCGGGAAATTTCCATCCAGGTGAGAACAAATGTTAAGCACTCAATTTTCATAATTGAATATTCACCCTACAGTCTTTTTATCTGGTTTCCAAATAGGCCTCCTCTCTCCAGCAATGAGATATAAAATTAGTACTTTAGATTCTTTTTTAAATTGAGTTGAGATTCATATGGCATAAAACTAAGCATTTTAAGTGAATATTTCAGGGGTATATATTTCAGGGGAATTTAATATATTCGCAATTTAGACTCCTGATGGCCTAAAAAATTTGTCACATTATTTTCTATTGAGGTCCTATGACCTAATTAATAAACCAAAAATCTAGGGGATATTATCTAAGATCTCCAGTGCACTCACCTCAGGCATTTTAAATGTTTTTTTTAAAGAGTTGGGGTCTCACTATGTCACCCAGGCTAGAGTGTTCTGGATATTCACAGGCACGATCATCGCACACTACAGCCTCCTCCAACTCCTGGGCTCAAGCAATCCTCCTGCCTTAGCCTCCCAAGTACCTGGGACCACAGGTGCACCCTACTATAATGGCTTTAAATGTTTTATATGAAGTATTTGCAACTGGGACTTCTTTAGGATTAATAACTTTCTAGAACATCATGTGTACCTTTAAAACAAGAAGCTCTATTCATATTACTTAAAATATTATGTTAATAGTATGCTGTGTTTAGCAATTGGCTAACGCACAGCAAAGATTTATTTGAAAAATAACAAAGTGAGTTGTGCCAGTGTTATCATGTATGGATTGCTATATCATATAACAACTTAGAAAGGCCAAAAAAACATGAGAGCACCCATGGTTTTAGGGCCACGTGATAAAAGGTAAAAGAGAATAAATGTAGAAACAAAATTTACACTGGTGACATACACACAACAAAAAACTCTCTTTTCTAGTTTTAGTTGTGCTCTACATCTTATTTTCTGGTACTTAAATAATTCATCTTGTTTGGTAATACCTGAGTGGTCCTACACAGAAGTCACCAGCCACATGTGGTTAAATTAAAATTAATAAAATTTTTTAAAAATTAAAATTTCAGCTTCTCGGTCTCACTAGCCCCATTTCAAGGGCTCAATAGCTATATGTGGCTAGTGGCTACCATGCTGGACACAGACAACATAGAACATTTTCATCATGACAGAAAGTTCACAGATGGTGCTAGGTTATACATTTTCCACAAACATTCACTATTAGCATGACATTGAAGCACATTGTAAGCTTTCTTTAAAAACTAACTTGGAAACACTAGATACTTTCTTAGAAATTTCAGTATACAGTTAAGTATATTTAAAAGGTTTTTCTTTTTCTATATTTTGAATTCAATGAAAGTATATGACAGCCTAGATTGCAACCACTCTATAGTATCTCTATGATATAAAGAATTTCATTCAATACACAGATTGTATACAGATTACAGTTCAATAAAATATATACAAATATTATGCATATTTGGTAAACACATTACATCTGATGGACATTAGATATCAAACAATTCTATTTAGTTTTTTCCAATCTCATTTTTATCAATATTTTTATTAAAAACCAAAAATATATAAAAATATTCCTTAAAATATTTTAAAACTGTAGTGTATAAAGTTTGAGGATGATAAAAGAGTCTTTTTTCTTATATTTAAATTGGAGCAAAGATATGACAGCACTCTTTCCTGAAGAGAAAACCTAACATAAATCTCTTCTAGCTCTAAATAGTAAACTTTAAAAAGTGGCAATGGTACTATTTGCCTTCAAATCAGGATAAGTGAAACCCTGGAAAACCTTGAAGAGTGTCTAAGGGACAGGGATATTTTAAGGTAACATTTCCAGTTTTCCACCAAACACATGAACTCTACTAAAATTCATCTATTTTATTCATAAAATGGCTTTTATGGACAAAAATTGTTTCAAAAAATGTAAACCTTAACTTATTCAAAAAATACGAATCATCTTGGCCTTTTTTTTAAGTTAGCTAAATTAAACTGCAACCATCCTTTTTTATTTTCTTTTGTGTCTGTCACACTTTAAAACACATGAAGTTACTTTTTAAGAAAAAAAATAGATTAGTATAAAGAAACATTAAAAAGATCTTAAGTGGTAACAGCTTTCACAAGTGAACTAAGTTCACAACTGGGCTTTCGGTGGCACTCAAAAGGAAGCCAATCAGTAAACGACATCATTTCAGGGTTTTGAAGAACGCACCATGAAAATACAGGAAGGTTTTCGTAACAACAAAGGAGTGAAGTGGATCACTGGATTTAAGGTGAACATCTGTAAGTTTCAATTTATACTTACCAAAGACTTAGTACTACTGAACTACATATAGACCTATATACAGACACACATACAGTTCAATGGGTTAACCTCTTGGATGCTGGAGGGAATATCAGCTAACTTCTCTATCAATGTGAAACATGATGTCAACCTGCCATTTGAAGTTTCTGAAAACTAAGTGATGGTTTTTATTTTGGTTGAAATTGGGAAGAAATTAAATACTTAGAAAGCAGCTGATATTTTATTTTACACACAGTACCACATTTCCTAGAGATTCAACTGAAAATATAATAGGGTGACAGTATAATTTTGTCCCCCCAAATAAAAACATTATGAATTTGTTTGCCTTATGGAGAATCTGATAAATTGATTTTTAAGACATTGACAGATAATGTCCTATTTTACAAAATAAGGGAAAGTCTTTCTACTTTAAGGTGAAAGAGTAGAAAGTGAAAAAAGAAAGCATTCCAAGAGCTCGTATTGACAACCACTGTAACAAAATTAACATTTACTAGGCACTTACTGCAACACCACATGCTGTGCTAAAAACTTTACAGCCATTATCTCATTTAATTCTCATAATGATCCTGTGCAATTGATACAATTACTATATCACGAAACTAAGATTTAGGGAAGTTAAGTAAATATTCAAGATGACTTGGCCAGGTACAGTGGCTCATGCCTATAATCCTAGCACTCTGGGAGACTGAGATGGGAGGATTACTTGAGTTCAGGAGTTCGAGACCAGCCTGAGCAATAGTGAGGCCCTGTCTCTACTAAAAAAAAAAAAAAAAATAGAAAAAAATAGCCAGGCGTGGTGGCTTGTGCTCATAGTCCCAGCTTCTCAGGAGGCTGAGGCAGGAGGATCGATTGAGCCCAGGAGTTTCAGGTTGCTGTAAGCTAGGCTGACGACACAGCACTCTAGCCCAGGCAACAGAGCGAGACTGTGTCTCAAAAGAAAACAAATATTCCAGATGACTTAACAGAAAATTGGAAAAGCCACATTCCAATGGCGTTCTAACTGCATATGAAGCCTATGGTCTTCACAACTCTGAGCACCTGCCTCCTGAGCACCTGAGCCAGCAGTGAGGGCAGCGTTCTGGCAGCAGCACCCAGTGTGTGACTACTAGACAGCATAGCAGAGGTGTGAGATGCTTAAAAAATGAAAAACATTAAAAGAAAGAAGTAAACTGACAACTCTTCCTATTTATTCTTGGAATTAAATTTATACTTAATATGAAATACCATTCTAGCATCTAACACAGCTAGTCTGCAATGTGGGAAGCTTACTAAAACCGATCTTATGATTTGGCTAATTTTTGTTCTATGAATGGCTAGTTTCTTACTGTTTGTTGGTTGTTTTTTCCCCCCTTCATCAATGATACCCTAGCTTAGAGACCTTATTTATATGCAAATGCATGTTTTTAACTTTCTTGCAAAAACTGAAGGTATAAGCTTTAAGCTTGAATGTAAGGGCAGATCGCTTCAAAATTAGACTCAGGGCCGGGTGCGGTGGCTCATGCCTGTAATCCTAGCACTCTGGGAGGCCAAGGCAGGTGGAGAGCTCAAGATCAGGAGTTTGAGACCAGCCTGAGCAACAGCGAGACCCTGTCTCTACTATAAATAGAAAGAAATTAATTGGCCAACTAAAAAAAAGTATATGTAAAAAATTAACCAGGCATGGTAGCACATGCCTGTAGTCCCAGCTACTCGGGAGGCTGAGGCAGAAAGATCGCTTGAGCCCAGGAGTTTGAGGTTGCTGTGAGCTAGGCTGATGCCACGGCACTCTATAGCCTGGGTAACAGAGTGAGACTCTGTCTCAAAAAAAAAAAAAAAAAATTTAGACTCAGAAATATTTCCTTCCTTGAGACAGGTCTTCTACCATTGTTTCCAAGTAAGAGAGATACCTTGTTGAAACAGAGGTCAAATTAGGTAAGACACTGAGCACAGGAACTGCAGCAGCACCTTATCCCAGTGTGAAAATGACTGTACTCCCTTAACATGTCCCATTGTTTGCATAATATATTTAAGATGAAAAGGGAAAACATTCAAAGAAACAGCTGACAAAAAATGAAATACTACTTGCACCTTACTAAATCAACCACTTTCCCAAAGAACTCTGACTTATCTCCTTTAATTCAAGGAATGCCTTCATGCATTTCAACAGCTCCCCTTCATGGCAATGTCTTTGCAATACTAGAGCAGCCAAAAATGGAGTTACCTTATTAATGGGCCAATTTAAAGAAAAGTCAGCAAATCCTACTTATTTATTTCCCCAGTTCCATTTCTCCCTGTGGTTACTTATAGATTATCTATAGATCTACAATGTAACTGCAAAGAACGAAGAGTAACATTAAGTTGTCAGGATTAAATTCTCCAAGTTCTGGCAGGATTTGAAGTAATTAGCTAAAGTTTGGTATCTCTTCACACTGACAGACATTTAGACATGCTTTTAAAATTAACAGTGAAAACAAACACGCCATTACTCTAAATAATCCCACAATCTTTTATGATAATTTTTTAAGCTGAAGAGAATGTTCAAGTTATAAGAATCTGTCAAGAAACATGATCTAAAAATTAAACTTTAATTTCAAATATTCCTACATTCAATAAAAATTCTGTCTATACACTGCTCCTTCATTAAAGAGCACATTCAGATATGTAACTTCAAACGTTAAAAGTGTCAGAAAAAGGATGATCTAAAGTTCCTTGCCCATTTGCTAGCAGGCAAATCCACTCTGCAACCTTCTAAATCCCTAAACTGAGCAGCTACTGGCAACAGGCCTGAAGACCTCACAGCCCACCAAATAGGTGAGAGTGGGATTCCTATGCTAATGTTGCAAACCCACTCTAGCCAGCCTACAAAGAGATAGGAAGGGCACGAGTTAGAACACCTGTGATTTGAGAAATGCACCCCTCCACCACCACCACCACCACCACCCGCCCCTCTGCCCCGACATTACATACTTATAATGTCCAGGCATTATTACTTGCACATCCTCAATTTTCTCCAACTCTTTATGGCCATGGTCAAAACAAACAAAAAACAAAAAAGCTCTTGCGTTTAATAACTCTTGTTTACATCATAAATCAATTGGTTTTGCTTTCACAAAGTTAAGGTTAAAAGTCTAGGAATTCTCCTGAAACCTATGGTACAGAATTATTTAGAAATAAATCAAATACAGAAGGAAGTGGAGGAGAACAGGTCAAATACACTTTAAAGCAGATCAGAAATATTATTCTTCGCTACTATCCTATACTCTATTTCTAGAAGGTTCGCCTATATTTTTTTACACTAAGTGAAGAAAAAACAAAACAAAGTAAAACCTCACTCCTGGTGATACACTGTTACCTACTAAAGTTTTCTAAGGCAAAAGCACAAATGTAAGTTTGCTACTGACTCCCTTCACTAATAAAAGAGCTGCATTCAGCAGCAAAGGGAAAACACCAGCCGTCTCCCTGTGGTTACTCAAGGATTATCTATAGATTTACAGCTGTAACTATGGAGAACAGAGAATCACAGTAAGATGGCAAGACTAAGGTAAATCCTCCAGGTTAATTCTAGCAATGCTTTCCCCCTAATCGTCCCCTAACCCACTCCCCAATTCTCCCTTCCCAGCCAACTATTGCTCTGAGGTGCCAGAGAATGCCTTTCCAAAAGGCTGATAAAATAAAAAGAAAAAGTGGCAGAGAATAAAAAAGTGAATAAAAAAAGTGTGTGGGGGTGTGTGTATGCACAACAACAAAAACAAAGGCTTTCTCCCTTACCCTTGGAGAACCAACAAACAATTCTATTAGAGACAGAGAGAGATGTGCGGGGATGAGGTGTGGGGAGGAATTAACGATCAAAAGTATCCAGGCCAGCACGGTAGCTCATGCCTATAATCCTAGCCTGGGAGGATGAGGCATTGGCCTCAGGAATTCAAGACCAACGTGAGAAAGAGGGAGACCTTGTCTCTACAAAAACTATAAAAATTAGCCAGGCGTGGTGGTGCGTGCCTGTAGTCCCAGCTACTCCAGGAGGCTGAAGCAGGAGGATCACTGGAGCCCAGGAGTTGGAGGTTGCAGTGAGCTCTGATGATGCCACTGCACTCTACCCAGGGTGAAAGAGACTACGTCATAAAAAAAAAAAAAAAAAAAAAAAAAAAAACACAGTATCCAAACACCACTTAAAACTAAACTCTTGAAAATGGCTGTAATCCACCTTTCAGAGAAACACTATTTTTTCCTACAGGACAGACACCCTGTAGACAGCCTTCTCTGAAATCCAAACAAGTGAAATCTCACTTCAATAATCTATCTTTTCATAAACTGATACTGATATCCTAATAGACACACACCCCACCCCAATACTGCATGTATTGATACCTAAAAAATGCTACTACTTCCCTAATCTTACAATGAAGGTAGGTAACACCTGTCTTGGAGGTAACTATCATAATTAGACTAACAGTTTTAAATTTATTTCTATGTGCATAAATTTATTTATACTTTGACTTGTTTTTAAAATGAATTTGAAGCCACTGATAAGAAGTCTAGCACCGTGCTGTTCAATAAGGCAGCCACCAGCCACATGTGGCCACTGAAATACAGCTCATCTGAACTGTATAAAATACAGACCAGGTTTCAAATACTATCTCACTAACTTTTTATACTGATCACATATTGAAATAATATCTTGGATATGTGGGTTGAAATACGTATTACTAAAATTAGTTTCACCAGTTTTTTTTTTTTTAAATGTGTCTACTAGAAAATCTAAAGTAACATAAATGGCTTGCACTTGCAGCTTCCTTTATATTACTGAACAGTGTTGGTCTAGAACACAAATGCACAAAGAAATGATGGCCAGAATATTATACTTAAATAACAAAATTTCCTTCCCATCTCAGTGAAGACCTCTGTCTCCTCCCTGCTTTCTACCATACCACCAATCTCTGTCCTTAACACAGAGCTTGGCACATAACAGGCACTAAATAAATATTTTTTAAATGTAGTTGAACAGAAGCAACTAAGATACAAGATGAAAATGCAATATATAAAAGTGGCTTCTAGGCCAGGAGTGGCGGCTCACACCTGTAATCCTAGCACTCTGGGAGGCCGAGGAGGGAGGATTGTTTGAGCTCAGAAGTTCAAGACCAGCCTGAGCAAGAGCGAGACATCATCTCTACTAAAAAAATAGAAAGAAATTAGCTGGACAACTAAAAAAATATATACACACAAAAAAAATTAGCCGGGCATGGTGGTGCATGCCTACAGTCCCAGGTACTCGGGAGGCTGAGGCAGGAGGATCACCTGAGCCCAGGAGTTTGAGGTTGCTGTGAGCTAGGTTGACGCCACGGCACTCTAGCCCAGGCAACAGAGTGAGACTCTGTCTCAAAGAAAAAAAAAAGTGGCTTCTTAAAAGTTAAGAAAATCAATTGGCTACTTAGAACACTCAGCAGAGGCCTAATATCTAGGCTTTGAAAGTGAACTAAAAAACTAAATTCTCATTACCTACGATATTTTTGATAGGCACAGAAAACAATACTTGTTTACAAAATAAGAACCAGCTAAGAGGCAAGGCTATCATGCAGCCATTCACACTTTCAGACCACAAGCTGAAAAAATAGTTGGAGCAGAATTTTTCCCCTGCTTTAAATTAACTCTGCACTTGGTATTTTCTACTTTAACCCACTGAAATTCTGACCTCTGGGATAAATCAGCTATGTTCAGCAAAATGTAGAGGGATTACTCATTAAACTGTAGTATACATTATACAAATTGAGGTAGTCAGAAGAAATACTTTATAGAGTCTGGGGAAAAAAACGGGCTGCTGAGAGCAACCTATTGACCAGGAAAACAGAGAGCAGTAAAGGTTAGATGGCTTGCTTTAACCAAAGGTGTCATGAGGAAATAACCAGCAGGCCACCAGCAAGTGCGAAGAGCTGTGATGTCTTCTGCCTTCCCCCTGTGAGCCCCAGGAAGGGCAGCCCACTCCAATGAGGTTGAACCTGGGTGCCTGTTTTCTGAAGGTGGGTACACTTGGGAAAGGCCCTGAATACCACTTAGGTAAAAGCTGGTTTTTCTTTAAAGATTTTTTGTTTCCCCACCCTACCCAGACCTTTAGGAGTATGAAAGTTTAATGTTAAAGAGACTATTGCTAGGATAACATCCACTGTCCATTAAAAAGGCATTTTTTCTATTTCTGATCACAACTTGCACACATGATACTTAAGATACATGGCCATGTTTTTCCATAAATTTACTTAGTAGTTGCCAATTACTCTGCCTATGTCTGGAATTCAGTATTTATTGAGTGAACTGAGTAAAATTCAGGATAGGACTGACTCTACTTGAGATTTACCAGGAAAAGATTTTCCCAGATATTTTTAAAGATATTCATAAGACATCATGGAAAGATACAAAATTGAAAATATTGCCACCTCAAAGATACTGAGGTTCTTTTTAATCTCATAAGGTAAAATGAGAACACAGGGAAATTACTACTTATTGCCTCAACCTTAGCAGCCCTCTAAAATTTTCTGCTTCTGTTCTCTTTCAGGATGAGTGTATTTCAGAACCAAATTGATGAAAAGGGCACAAACGCATCCAAAGGAAACTTATTCTAAGGACCCAATGTTGAAGATCCTAAAAATTCCACCAGAACTTTCCATTTGAGAGCATAATCCATGAACTGGGACACTTATGTGGCCTACACAGTGTAAAGTTACTCAGAAACTCAGGGACTTGCCTATAATCTGAACGACAATCAACTTAACCAGCCTTTGTTTAGATAAGCTCTTCAAATGAACAAAATGTTGTTCTGTGCTTTCTTTCTAGGTTGTTCTCATCCATGTCCACAGTGCATGGATAAATGGCTCCATTTCTAGTCCCACCCCCCCCCCCACCTTCTTACAGTGCCAAAAACCTCCTAGTGTACTCCAGGGACACAGACCCAGGACGGTGCAGGTTACTCTCTCCCACGCCTCAGCCCCTACATTCCAGTAATACTAGGGACACTCAAGGCTTACAGAGTTCTCCCATCTTTGCACTCGTTGTTTCCTAAGCCGTAAACTCTTTTCCCTTTCCCATCCTTCTCTCAATGCAGACTGATCTTTCACATCTCAGCAAAGACATAACTTCCCCCAGAAAGCCTGACAGGCCCAGCCTTGCCCACCCAAAGACTGTGTCACCCAGTGCTGCTCTCCACAGTGCACTTCCCACGGCATAGCCTCACCCACAAACCAAGATCATTCCCTCTCTAGAAGAGGAGCATGAAGCCTCAATATTTGATAAAAATTTCCTTGAAACCAAGGAAATAAAGTCAAACAACTATGACAATGTTTGATGTGAAAATTTGTAAGATTATTTTTAAAACTTTGCAACAGGCATTTGAAACACTTGCTAGCTGATAATGCATCATTTTTGAGTCTCCACTATGTTTAGTACTTAAATATTTTGGGAGGCTTAGAAAGGAGGATTACTTGAGGCCAAGAGTTCAAGACCAGCCTGAGCAACGCAACAAGACTCTGTCTCTACAAAAAATACAAAAACTAGCTGGGCATGGTGGTGCACGCCTGTAGCCCCAACTACTTGGGAGGCTGACGCAGGAGGATCCCTTGAGCTCAGGAGTTCAAGGTTACAGTGAGGTCATACCACTGTACTCCAGCCTGAACAAAAGAGTGAGAACCTGTTTCTTAACCACTCCCCCACCAAAAAAGTTATTTCACTCACTATGCCTCTAATCAGCAAGATAGACCCCACTTCAGCAATAATGAGGCTAAGTAACCCAATGTCAAGGGGTTAGTAATCGGTTAGTGGGGCTTCTATTTAAAAATTCAGACTCCAACACCTATTCTCTTTCCTTCATACCAGTGGTTCTAATAGTGTGGGCCAGGGTTCCTAGAGGGTCTGTGAGGTCAGAACTAGTTCTCCAAGAGACTGAGATGTTATTTGCTTTTTCATTCTCATTTTCCCTAAAGGGATAGACTTTTCTAGATAGAGGCTTATGACTTGCACAGACTGTCTTCAGAAGCAGATGTGAGAATCAACATTTGAGAAAATGTAAAACGGTGCAACTAATTTTTTGTTTGGGGAAAGTTATTTTTCATTTAAAAAGTGTTATTTATGTTAACATGTAATGGCTTATTATCTTAAAATAATTAACAAGTCAATACTTTCAACTTTCCTCAGTTTTAATTTCTGAGACAGTAAATATCAATACTTGTAAACCACATCAAACAAGCTCTTTGGAGTCCCTAATAACTTTTACGGGTCTGCGAGGAAAGGTTTGAGAACCACTGCCCTATCAGCTACTGAAAAAGAAATGTAAGCTAGGGTTTTCCTTTCCCTGTAATTATCAAATAATCAAAAGCCTAGAGCTTCTACTAAAGAATATTTCCATATACCAAAATGTATAATTTTGCACATTTTAATCTGATGAACTTTTGGCCTTTTTGTTATATTTTCCTTCATTGACTTTACAATATAAAACTAAACTTATCTTTAAAGATACTTAAATTTGTTATATAATTTAGAAAATATCCATTCAGAATCCATGAAATACTTAAACAGCACAACTTCTATTTTCAAAAATGAAAAATTCAAGAAGGATAAGAGTTGACAAGCCTATCTCAAAGTGATAATTCACTTAGCAAATGACATGGATATTTCACCCTAATCTGATGGCTTCCCTGCTACCCAGCATGGTTTTGAATCACCATTCTATCACATATGAAATACAAAATAATTTTAGTAGTTCTAAAATAATTAGATAGATCAATTTGCTAGGGTAAAATGTCAATCATTCAGAGGGAGAGAGATTTTAAAGATCTGTCACAGAATTTTTAATTATCCCCATCATTATCTTCCTGGCAACATAGACTAAAAGGGTGGTAATATTTGTACAAATCAAATTTAATATTTCATAAATAAGCCTATATTTCATAATATTTAAGCTGTTCCTTAAAAAATAAAATTCATTTTACATTGTGTCTACACAGGAAATGACACAGTTATAAAGCAAGGTTTGCATTTCAGGAGGTCAGAAACCAAAAGCTAGAGGAGAATTAACATATATACCATGGACTAGACATTATTGTACTAACAATGGGAGATGCATTACCCCAATCTCAACACCCTTTGGGCTGGATACTATTTTACTTGTTTTATTGATGGCTCAGAGAAGTCAAATCACTTGCCCAAGATCACTGGGCTAATAGCAGTAGAGCTGGGATTCAAATACCTTTCTGACTTCAAAGCCTGTGTTCTTCCCAAGACCTTAGGCCTCCCTAGTGTTATTTTCAAAACTGGTGCTTCAAATCTGGAGAGGCTACAAAGTTAAACAGAAATAAGAAAGCAAATACCATGAACAAAATAGAAAACATAATCATACTTATAATGAAAAGGCCTCAAATGTCATTGTCTACAGCCCTTTAAAGTTCTGAGTTTGTCTATAAGGACCCACTTGAAAAAGAGGGGAACACGATTGGGGTCCCCCAGCGTAGCCTCCAGGGCTCAGGGCCTCAAATGCCACAGATTGACATACATCCTCTGAAATGCCCATGGAGGTATTCTGTACTCTCGAAACTCAGGAAAGCTGGGGGAGATCAACAATTCTCGTGCAGGGATCAGACTACAAGCACAGAGGATCTCCTCAAACTGTGCTCAAGAAGATGCTGGAATGAGAAGTCTGAGAAAGCACCGCTCTAAAAACATCCCTTGTTCAGTAAGAGATTTTCCAGGGAGTGAGAAAAGAAAAATTCCTGGAAACTAAGTCACATTCATTTCTGGCCTAGAAGGCACCTAGGTTCTAGGTTCGCAGGCCTCAGGGACAGCGCTTTCCGCCCGTTCTGAGGAAGCGCGTTTTGCTCTGCGGCTGATAGAAAGCAAAGCCAAGCAGCTGGGCCGGATCTCCATAGCCGCGGGGCCGGGCCGGGCGCTCCCCGCACCTGCGCAGACAGCCTGCCTCCCTGCCCTTCGGCGTTGTCCTCTGCAAGCCCCGCAGGATGGCGGGGCCGTAGGTCCCAGAATCCCGTTCGCGAGGAGAACGGAGGCGCCTTCTCTCCTCCTGGGCGGGGCACGTCTGGCCGCTTGTCCTCCGTGCCTTCTACTGATTTCGGGGCTGTCCTGAGAATCACGAAGTATGTCGGACCACTGAGGGCAGCTTCCCGGAAACACCCCTTGTCCTGCATCCCCGGAGGCCTTCCTGACCACTCTCCTAGCCCAGCCGAGGCTGGGGCTTCTGTACCAAATGCCTCTGCAAGGAGATGCCCCAGTGGCTTTGTTTCCTGACCAGACCCTTTTACTTTCGCATAGCTTCAATCCCTTCTGCTCCCACTACCTGATCCCTGGTACAAACTGTTCTTGCGGGCCTGGACAACAGATTCAGACTTCTCATCTTTGCTTCCACATCTATCCTGTGGACTGTTTAATCAATATCACTGGCTCTCCATTTAAGTCCAAATTCCTTAAAACAGAATACAAGACCCTAACAATCTGGCCCTGATTGATACTTTACAACTTGAAGCTCCTGTTTCCCATGCCTATTTCCTGCAGCAAGCTGGACTTGTCAAACCCTTGTTGAGCAAACTATCACCCAGCCTGAAATGTCTTCATGGGTTCACTTTTCCTAGGTAAGTCCTAGACAAATTCCAAGCACCCTCACCCGCTGGTATTTCGTCTCCCTGGACACTTGTCACATAATGATGCATGATCTTTTACTGTTTTATATTTTCACATACAGGTCTTGTTTCCCCAAATTGATTATAAATTCATCAAAACAAACACTATGCCTTACAACTCTAAAGTCACCTATGGTGTCCTCCAAAAAGAGTTGCACTCCTAGCGGATGATCAATACATATTTCTGAATAATACTCAGAATAGTGTATACACATGGATATTAATTTCTTTCATAGGCCTAGGGCATAAGCACCAATTTATAATAAAAAGATATGTTTGTGAATATTAGAGCTTAAAACTTAAATCTGGACTGGGCAAGTTAGCTGATGCCTGTAAGCTGAGCACTCAGGGAGGTCAAGGTGGGAGGATCGCTTGAGGTCAGGAGTTCAAGACCATCCTGAACAAGAGTGAGACCTGGTCTCTACAAAAAGTAGAAAAATTAGCTAGGCGTGGTGGTGCACACCTGTAGTCCCAGCTACCTAGCAGGCTGAAGCAGGAGGATCACTTGAGCCCAGGAGTTTGAGGCTGCAGTGAGCTATGATGATGCCACTGCACTGTAGCCAGGACAACAGAGACTGTCTCAAAACAAACAAACAAACAAAACACAACCCAAACTTAAATCTCTTAAGTTCTCTTACAAACTCTGAAGCATAACAAAAATCTTAGCTTACATAAAAGGAAGATTCCTTCCTCAATGCTGGGTACCCAAATCTCTTAGAGACCAAACATCTGTGAATTACAATTTACTATGATTTTCTACTGTTTGTAATTTAAACTCATATTAACAAGCAGCAGTTGGTAAAATAAGTATTACAGAAGTACACATTTTGTAGCTTCCCAAGGAAAAAAATCATAATATAAAAGGAGAGATGGAGGAGACTACCACAAACACACAAAACTTTGCTGGAAGCCAAGTTTCAGTGTATTTTTAAAACAGGAGAGGGGAGCAATGAATGGAGAAAGAAGAAAGAGAAGGAAACAAAAACATTTGTCTGATGAGTGTTCTGAGTCCACTGTTCATCTTCCTGCTGGCAGTAACCCAGCTCCTTGCAGGCAGGGACCCATTCTTACTTATCTACATATCCTTACCACCTAGCACAATTTCCGGAAAAGGGGGATTCAAGAACTCTTGAATGAATAAGTGCATAATCTAGTAAGTGAGTAAACAAAGAAGGTAATAGAAAAAAATGAGTTCAAGCAGCCTGCAGCTGCAGTCCCAAACTCCCAGGCCTTGGACCAGTACTGATGCAGTCTGGTCAGTTGCCTCTTTAGAACCAGGCCGCACAGCAGGAGGTGAGCGGCTGGCAAGGAAGCTTCATCTGTATTTACAGCCACTCCCCATCACTTGTACCACCACCTGAGCTCCACCTCCTGTCAGATCAGCAGCAGCATTAGATTCTCCTAAGAGCGCAAACCCTACTGTAAACTGTGCATGGGAGGGATCTAGGTTGCGAGTTCCTTACGAGAATCTAATGCCGATGATCTGAGGTGGAGCTGAGATAGTGATGCTAGTAGTGGGGAGTGGCTGCAAATACAGATTATCATTAGCAGAGAGGTATGACTGTATAGAGACCTTAATTAATCAATTGCTTGCAGAATCATATCAAAACCCTATCAGTGAGTGGCAAGTGACAATGTAATAACAACAGAAATAAAATGGACAATAAATACAATGTCCTTGAATCATCCCAAGACCATCTCCCTTCCCCTCATCCTTGGACAAACTGTCTTCCATGAAACCAGTCCCTGGTGCCAAAAAGGTTGGGGACCACTGGCCTACAGGATAAAAATTAAGGCACTCACAATGAACAAGCTTTTTATAACGTTTAGAGGAGAACTCTTAGACAAGTTAACCATGTTGAATTTTACAGTGCAATGCAGGCATGCTCTGTGTCCCCTTACCTGATGCACAGGCACTTTCTGCGGGGTGTTCTGGGGTGATGGGTGGAGCTGTGCCCAAGGCTGGTGATGAGGGTGTGGGGGTGAAGACTGGTGGTGCAAACCCGGGTGGGGCTGCAGTGGAGGACAGGTTGGCAACTGCTGAAAAGACGGCTGCTGACCAGGATGTTGTTGGCCAGGTATCAGTCGTTCCTGGATTGCTTGTGGATCTGCAAGGCCAACACCAGGACAACCATTTGGTCTCATGTGCCCGGTCAACTCCCTCGGTGCCGAGGACATGCCCATAAACGGACGAGACTGCTGCATGTTTCTAGGGCCCATATTCCTCTGTCCGATTCCCATGGCACCAGGGGGCTGGTGAGACGGCTGAGGGTGGGGCATATTTGGATAACTGCCAACTTCCATTGGTATCCCAGCACTTCCAGGCCTGACTTGCGGAGGAGGGGTGCCTGCTGGATTACTCATTGCTTTCATGGGTGACATGGGAGGTGGAGAGGCATAAGTTCCCTGAGGCTGTGAAGGATGCATAGTTTGTGTGTTCATTTGGTTAAGTGAGCCACTGGGGTGGATGGGCTGCTGGTGCATTAGTCCTTGACCACTGTTTGATGGGAATCCTACAGCATTGGGGTATCTTGGTACGGACTGATTCATTGGAGTATTATTTGTAAGGCCTAAATTTTGATTCATCCCTGTATTGTTAACTAATCCCTGATTTAGATTACTGTAAGGATATCGAGAATACTGCCCTGAGTTGTTTATAGTAGGAGAGGGGACTGTCTGGCTCCGAGAACTAAAGTTAAGGGTTTGTGGCCTAACAGCCCCTTGTTGAGGAGGATTCGGGGAGAATCTGGGACTGTGGGCAACGGATTCTCCATGGAGAGCAGTAGGGGGGTGGTGATGGAACTGCTGCACCGAGTGACGCAAGGAAGGTGCCATGCTAGGACTCTGCTGGGGCACGTGGGACAAGTGGCCGGGTCCTGAGGTGGCAATAAAAGGATTTCCCTGATTGAGGCCCTCTTGACCTTGGGGAAACTGGCTCATCCTCTGCTGTGGCTGACCATGCTGCTGCATGGAAAAATCCCCACGTGCCATATAGCTGCCCATCTGCTGCATGTGCTGAGGGTGGCCCTGCGCAGGGGGCCCCGATGGAGCCGGCTGTGGTGGCTGTGGCTGTGGTTGCTGCTGCTGGTAGGGGGCTCGTATCTGGTCTGGTACCTGAACAGCCCGGGGGCCCCACATGGAGCCACTGTCCACAAAAGATTGCCCATGCCTTTCGTTCTGCATCCCAGGGTAGACTCCCATCTGACCGCCGCCACTGCCACCATGGGGCACCTGAGGAACGGGAGGGGTGTGATACTGCGAGTGCGGAGACGCGAGTCCGTTCCCAGGGGCATTACTCATCATTCTGTTAGGCTGATCCATCAGATGCATCTTTTGTTGTTCATACTGATTATAGTGATCGAAATGTGTCAACTTTGTTTGATTTTGATTAGTGGAAGGATGATGAAGGGATGGCTGTAAAGAGGCAAAGCCTTGGTCTATCGGCATTTGCTGACCCATGGGATTTACTGGGTTTTCAGGGTAACCACATTCTCCGAGATTTTCAAGACCTTCACTGAAAATACTCCCATCCTCGCCAAAAAGACTCATCATTCCTGGATCCGCCATCTTCTTCCAACACACGGCTCCTCCAAAGGATAGCTCGAGAGCTTGTCTGTGCTTCACTTCACTGAGGTGTTTGTCCTCAAAGCCTATAATCCTTAACTAATCTTCTTCATGTCATTCCATATTTCTTTAATTCTCCTGGACCCTGCAGTGCCAGGCAAAGTCTGGATATAAGTCCTAGAAGGGAGTGGGAGGTGGGGAGGAGGAAGGAAGAAAACGAAGAATTAGGAACAAATGATAAAAACTGCCAGTATTTTACACATTTGAATTTGGTTTCCATCAACAATACTAATCTAGCCCCCTCACTGAGCTGTATTTTATAAATCTAGTTCACTTTAAGAGAAACTCATTAGCTTCTACCAGAAGCATTATTATGATCAGTTACTTAGAAAGCAAGCAAAACACTAACCTTAACCTTAAATTAATCCATTCACTACACTTCCTAGCATTCCATTCTTGGATGGAACAGAACAAAAGAACACAACATGAAGCAGCAGCAGCTGCCACAGCAGGCAAGCAGATGTATGAATATAGCCAAGCAGCCCATCTGTTGAACTAAAGCCCTGGAAATGCTCTGGTTACCAACAGCCCGCCCTTAACCTTATTCCCCTGAGCGGTGTAATCAGATGAGCAGCAGCAGCACCGAGGACTGTGAAAAGCTCAACTTAGTTAAATTGACTAGAGGATTATACAAATACCAAAATCAGTCATTTCATACAAATTAGATATTTACAGCCCACATACAACTATGTAACAGCAACACAGGCATCTCACAAGAAGCATCTATAATGATGTTGAAAAGCAAGATTGAGAACAGTATAATAAATTCATAATTTCATTATGTTTAACGGCAGAAATATACAAGATTCAGAGAGAGACTAAAAGAAAAGCTTTCATTTTCCAAGAGGACCAATTTCACTCATGGCTCTGGGCCTACCACATTCCCAATCTGCACTGACTGCAAAAGCAGCCCAACCACCAGGCTCATTATTCACCCACAAGCACGCTGGGCTCTTGTGATGGACCAGGATCCCACGTGACCACTCAGAGTCACTCCAGCTGGGTGAATATAGATGATGGCTATTCTCATTAGTAGAAACAGAGAATTTCCCCCCAAAACTAGTCAAAACTGAAAATTATTTTAACAGAATAAAGTTCGAAATACCCACGCAGTCCTCACCATTGCCTTGAGCCCTTTGGGGACAAGACAGGACACAAGCAGGTAGGGAGAAAAGTGGGCAGACACATCCATGAACATCCTCTGTGCCACACCACTCATACTATGTGATACTCCATATTTTATTCAAACTCTTCCTAACAGATTTTATGTCAGACCAAAATAACTAATGTAAAGAATGCCTTAATAATCAAAACAGGAAAAGTGGTTTTTTTGAGTGCTAATTAAATCAACAACCTAATAAAGAACTGATTCACATAGGAAAAATGCCTGAAATCTTAAACATCTTTGGAATTTAACTTATTTTTTTCTCTTTATAAGCACATTAAGCATTGTGTGATACTGGCCTCTATCAAAAAAACAGTATGTTTTTGAAGAATTTCACAAGTGATGTTATAAACAGGCTCAGTCATAAATTCTACTGACACACTTTCATGTGAGCATGGGAATGAACAATGGGGTAACCCAACTGCCGAGAACTTACCAGTAAGACAGATAAAAATTCCGTTCCTGCCTGCCCTATTCTAACATATTCCTAACACGGGGAAAATTCTGCTTACAGAAAATGTAAACAACATTCCTGTTCACTGTCAGAACTACAGACATAACACCTGAGAGGGTCTCCAGGTCTGTAGTTTTCAGGTGACAGCTGTCAGCTAAAGTCAAAGGTCTCCTCACTCCACCGCTAACTGCCATGAATTTTCTGATCTATTTTCTCCAAATACAGAGGTCAAATAGGTGAAAATAAGGTGAGCATGAAAGCCGTTTTACTGAAAACATGCCACTTTACTATGCAACTACTTTAAAATCCAAAATAAAGAGAAGTAGAAATCTCCAGTGCCAAATACAACAAATATTTATAAATTGAATTTACTGCTAAAAAGCCAAAGCAGTCAGTCTTCATTTATTCAACGCTCATTCTAATTTTCAAGGAAATAAATACTGGGATGAACCTGATAATAGCTTAAACCACCCATGCAGACTAACCACTTACCAAAATAACCCTCCAAATTAGCTTAAGGAAAGTAACATCTACTTGTATGCCCTGGACAGCCTTGTTTTACAGAATAACAACTTCATCCTCCAGGGTCCACCAAGTGTCATGGGAGGAAATGCTACTGACTGGATGGAGCTCTCAGCCAGCTCCGGGCGAAAGGGGATCCCAGAGGGAGTGGACAGCTTGGCCCACTGGTGACCCTGTCCTGGAAGCCCATTCAGCCCAGAGGCAGAGACAGAAGCATGGAGGGCACAAAACAGGGAGCCCACCCTGAGAGTAATCACACCAACACTTGGCTGTGCTCCTCTTCCTCCTGATTCCCTATTCCTTCCCACTGAGTGGCCATTTCCCAGAGGCATGAAAACGCCAGCACTACATGCTGCCAAGCAAGCATGTCGCCCCCACAACTGCGACCACACTCAGGTGAGCCATGGGTGAAGTCTGCCTGGCTTTATAGTCTCTGTCATTAGTGACCGCTCACACTCAGACAGCCACCAACACCTTCCTGCCCCTTTTCTGACCTCAAGACCCGGCTGGCAACCACACCAGGAATCCATCTGGTAGCTGTATTTCATATTTCTGATTTGAGCTAATCTAATTAATTTGCTTGGTCTTTTATAATTTGATCAAGACCATTTGAATGCCCACATTCTCAAGTCACAGCTGCAATGTGTAAGTTTGTGTTTCTATAAAAGATACTTACTTAAAACTCTTTTTTGAAGGCTACTTTCTCTACATTCGATGTCTGCATTTTCTGTGTCTAGAGCAGCACTGCCCAATGGGCCACAAATGAGAGCTATATGTGTAATTTTTAATTTTCTAGTACCCACATTTTAAAAGTAGCCCAAAAAAGAGTGAAATTAATTTTAATAATTTCTATTTAACCCAACATATGCCAAATATTATTTCAACATGTAATCAATATAAAAAAGAACGAGACAGCTTTCATATTTGAGTATTGAGTCTTTGAAACCCAATATATGTATTTTACAGTACATCTCAATTCCCACTAGCCACACTCCAAGTGAAAAATGTACACATGGGGCTGGTGGCTACCACCCTGGACAGTGTAATTACAAAGTGTCAAAAAGAAAAAACAGAAATAACAAGTTAGCGGTGGTATCAAATAATTCTCATAATCATCACTTGAGTAATAAATATTCAAGTTGTATTTATGCTTGATTTGGCTTTAAATAAAAATTAAGCTAAATCTCAAATTATATTCATTTATTCAAAATATATTTACTGAGCATCTACTATGATGCAGGCACTGGTCTAAGTGCTGGAAGAGATGCCAGTGTATAAAATAAACAAAATTCCCTCTTGTCCTCAAGGAGCTTACATTCATCTGTAAATGATGAATCTCTTAAATGAGAACTGAGATTTGAAGCTTATGTTATAAGAACTTCGGATAACATCCCACAAAATACTCCCTGGTAATTTACGATGATGAGTGTCCTAACCAGGTTTGATATCATGTAGTAAACAGCACAGATACATATAATAAAGACATAGTCATTTAAGTTTCAACTTAGTGCCCTACTTGCAAGCATTTTCTGAGAAGAGATCTGAAGGATGGTTCAAAAGGTGTTTGTGTTTGGTGGTGAAAAGGGGGAAATGGGAGACTGCCAGACTAACAGAATCATCAGTAATAGAGGCTCACCGTAAAACCAATCACAAACATTTTAGGGCTGGCAAACAATCTGAGTATCTTCTAATGCAAATTCCTCTTCATTTAACAAATGAAAAATTTCTTTACAGGGCAGAAAGGATATAACATCTTCTACAAAATATTTTAGTGACAATTCCCAAAAGTGAAAGAAATGAATAGATGAAATGGCACCTTAGCAGTGAGGGCAAAATATCAAAGACCTATGCTGGGTCCGTTTTATTCACAGACGAGTCACTAAAACAATTGCTACCATCACCAAATAGAAGAGAGTTTCCTTTCAGAAAATTTTTTTCAATTATACAATATATAATTTTTAGGAAAGCAAGCACATATCAATACCAATTGAGAATTTGGTAAATTTTATTGGGAATAAGCAGAATGAAAAACAGGCAGATCCAAACACAGAATCAACGACGAAAGCAGTGAGTGCACAAGAAAGCAAAATGAGAAAAGTTACCAAAAAATTAATATTTAAAATATTATTTACATATAATTTATTAATAATTTTTACAATTGTTAAATTTATTATATATTTGATATATAAAAATCTATTTAGATATAGATTTAATATAGTGATTTCTGACCTCCCAAAACTTAAACATTTACTACGCTATTCTCAAAGTAGAATGGCATTTATAGCTGAGTTTTAATTTGGTGCCATAGTGACACAGAACCATTTTATGTCACATGCATGGACTAGAAACCTAGCGAGGAAATAGGTGAATACAAAACACCTTTTAGATGTAAAATATTTCCTATAGCTCAACCACTTTTCATCCAATCGCGTAAGCAAAATGCCATCCAAAGGAAACTTTTTGGATAAACAGCCAACACATGTGGGCAAGTGTGACATCATAGGATATTTGCCTATAAGATACTGAAGACTATTTTGCTGTTACATTTCTTAATTTTGAATTGTTCTCTTTAAATTTCTCTCTTCCATCTCCAAAAAGCCTGAGATACAGAACATAACTGTGGCAATGATGCTGGGCATGGAGGTGAAGCAGGTACCAGAATTTCCAAGAGAGTGTCTAACAGCTGGAAAGACAACACATCACTACCCTCACCACAACCCACAAAGACACCTCTTGATCATCAAGGTTACAAATCGCTATCAGGAGGGGGAAAGGAGCTGCATGCTGATAGGTGGACACACAGAAGATAAAGGAATAAGCTCGCTGCGGAGCTTCCATTCAGTGAAAGTCCTTTCAGCTGGATCACGAAGCCTGTGGAGAGCAAAATCCCACCCCACCCACCTCTTGTGAAAGTTTAGCGGGGCGATGCTTGCTGGTGGAGAAGACACCTATACAACTGACAAGGTCCTGGATAAAGAATCAGGAAGTGCCCCCAAATTACCAACATCAGAATATCAAGTTCAATACTAGTCATATCCGTATCTGTTTTGCAGACCAAATGATGCCCTTCCTGAACCCCGAGACAAGACCACATGTTCTTCCTCATCAGTATGCTTGGGCAGTGCTGATACGCCATGGCTGTGCTGTGCAATCCAGCAGCCACTAGCCACATGTTGCTATTTCAATTAACTAAGTAAAATTTAAAATTCAGTTCCTCAGTCACACAAGTCACATTTCAAGCACTCAATAGTCACACGTGGCTGGTGGCTACTTATTAGACAGTGCATA
>CAUYRT010065255.1:0-19217 GCA_963574885.1 Lepilemur ruficaudatus | reverse complement strand
CTCTCTGGTCCTCTGTCTCAACTCTTCTCTGTTCTACACACAGCTGGGTCTGCTGTCTCTCTCTAATATATATATATATATATATATATATATATATATATATATATATATATATATATATTTCCATTATGCCAGTGGTATTCCTAATGTTCTAATTTTTTACATTTGCCTGTGTATCTGAGAAGGGATGGTGATGATAATGGAAAGAAAGAAAATAGCTTTCTAACACTGACCAAAATAAAAACAAAAATAAAAAACGAAAAGCAAGTGGGAAACCCAATCCTCTCACAAGGGAAGTGGCAGTATAGGGGTACTCATTTTATCTTATTTAAATGACAGTGGTTTTATATGAGGTTGTTCTCTTGTGAAGTGTATAAAGCAAGGTCAGATGATATTCTGCTCGTGATTAATTACACCACACTAGGACAACTCCAAACTCTGAAGGGGGAACTCCACAGTGAGGTGTATGTCAGAGATTACCTCGCAGCCAACTTAATTTTACTTTGATTACCACACTAGTTTTGTACATAACAAAACAAAGTAAGTTCTAGGAAACTGCACAGTATTCATGTTTAAGAAAAGAAATATTAAGGTTAATTGTCAAATAAGATAAAATCCTAGAACCCTTCTGTACTATGAGCTGGAGAACAGGGCTGTTTAATTTTTCTCTCTATCAACACTGTGAATGCTTAGGAAATGAGTATTGTTGAGTTAATCAATGAAACCTGGTTCACCTGTACTTAACATAGCTCCATTCAGGCATGGAGTCAAATGGGAATAAAGAAATAAGAAACTACAATGCCCGTTAATCCATCTCAGCTTTTTGTCATTTCATCTCAGTGTGGAAATATTTTATAAATGTTCATCAATTAGAGTTCACAGCATCTCTTACGACAGAATAGAACACAGCTTTCAATTTATAAAAGAAACCTAACCACCGAGACATTTGAATGATTTTTCCTTGGTGAATTTTTGGCAGGCTCAGATAAGAACATCACACCCATTTTTAGTCAAATTGTTTTATGTTACCTCTCAGTTCCTAAATCACACTGAAAATTGGTTTTGTAAAAATAAATAAATAAATACATCTCAGATTCAGCCTAACAGGGATATACAGTAGAAAAGCAATATGACATATTTAAGAATAGCAGACTTTATTCTATTTTACAGGGCTTCAACTAAAAGCAAAGACCATATATGCATTTATCCTTAGGCAAAATATAAGAATAAAAGGAAAAGTGATCATTTTATAATTACTCATCAGCCTTTCCTGTAGCACTTTTATTTTCTAACCACATTCCTTCTGATGACATCTCATGGGACACGGTTAGAAGAAAGTGGAAGTTCGGAACGTATTCATCTGCCTTCTCTTCCTCCTTTTGTTCCACTGCTTTGAAAGACCTTTTCTAATAAGAGCAATCAAGGGATTTCTAAGTACTGAATACTTTCTAGAAAAAAATACAGATTAAAGAAGTAGTTGCTTATTTCCAGGGCTTTGATTTAAATTCCCAATGTATAGGGACTTTTACACCTTTAAGCTGCCAGGGGCTATTAACAGATGACTTTGGTGTATCTGTGGCTCTAATTCATAAAACATGATTTTTCTGGAAAGGCCAGCTAATGTTTTTGAAGTGTAATGATTTGATTCTTTGAGACACATAATTCTTAATCATAGAATGCTGGTCAAAGTTAGAATAAATCTCAACAATTATAGTTCATACTCCTATTCTATAACAATCATTTATCTTACTGAGCCCAAGTTTCCCCATGCTTAAGAAAGTGATACTATTTCTCCTACGTAACCATCTTAAAGAATTGTAATAAAGATCCAAATAATTAAGAGCTCTAGAAATAGTTTAATGTTGCCATTTTATGGTGAGTACCTCAAAGTGAAGTAGCTCCCCCAAATTTTTATACCTGTAAATATAAAAATAAATAATACTTTCATTATTCTATCTGCCCAGCACATTTTCTGTCTTTATCTTGGAACATAATGTCATGTAGACATTATTATTTTCCCCCATACTAATCATGTAATTTGAATGGAAATTATCAATTCCTTAGAAGATTCAGCTCTTTACATATAGCTGAATGGCTAAAGTATAGGACATTAACCCAAGTCGGACTAGTCATAGAACTTACATAAAAAAAATAAAATAAAACTGTGACATAAGAGATGCATAGCTGCCGTGGCAACATATCCTACTGTGGGGAGAAAGTCATGAAAAATCAACCCTGACTTAAAGAGTAGAGACAAACTATTGAATCAAGAGTTGGTGAGGATGTGGAGAAAGGTGAACCCTGGTATTCAAAAAATTAAAATAGAACTACATATGACCCAGAAATCTCACTCCTGGGTATATATATCCAAAAGAAAGGAAATTAGTATATATAAGGGATATCTCATGCCCATGTTTATTAAAACACTATTAGCAATGCAAAGATTTGGAATAACCTAAGTGTCTATCAGCGGATGCATGGACAAAGAAAATGTGGAACATATACACAATGGAATATTAAACAGTTAAACTCATGGAGATAGAGAGTAGAATGGTGGTTACTAGAGGCTGGGAAGGGTGGCAGGGACAGCATAATAAAGTGGATATGGTTAATGGGTGCAAAAAGACAGACTGGATGAGTAAGATTTAGTATTTGCTAATACAATAGGGTGACTGTAGTCAACAATAATTTATTGTGTATTTCAAGGTAACAACTAGAGTAGAATTAGAAAGTTTCAAACCTAAAGAAATGATAAATGTTTAAGGTGATGGATACGACAATTACCCATCATTGATTTGATCATTACACATTGTATGCCTGTATCAAAACATATGTACCCCATTCATATATGCACCTATTATGTACCCATAATAATCGAAAATTAAAAATAAAAAAAAAAAGACTTGGACCCACAGAGAAAATCTTATTTCTCAAGTACTTGGTTTTAATGATCCATATTGTGAAGCTGTGCCTGTCATTCTTATAAAATTTTCAACAGCTAACTCATTTAGTCTAAGCTAGTTCAAGTTTGGTTTCTTTCACAACTAAAAGAGTCTTGGATATTAAAGAACCCCTGGTAACTATCACAGTGCCTGGCACACACCGGAGCACAGTAAGTGCTCAATAGCTTGTCACCGTCCCATAGATGATAAAATGATTTGACAAGTATGTCAAGGCAACCTAATAGGAAAAGAACAATCTTTTCAGCAAATAGTGCTGGAAAAACTAAATATCTGGATGCAAAAGAATGAAGTCGGACGCTCATCTTACAACGTATACAAAAATCAACTCAAAATCGATCAAAGACTTAAACATAAAAGTTAAAACTACGAAAGCCTTGGCAGAAAACATAGGTTAAAAAGCTTCATGATATTAAATTTGACCATGATTTTTTTTTTGATACAACACTAAAAGCACACATAACAAAGGAAAAATAGAGAAATTGGATTTCAAACGTAAAAGCTTTTATGCAGCAGAGAACACTATCAACAGAATAGAAACGTAACACACAGAATGGGAGAAAATATTTGCCAATAATACTATTTGATAAGAAATTAATATCTAGAAAATGAAAAGCAGAAGTTGTATGAGCACTCAAAATATGGTTTTGCTTGAGCACCATCATAAAGTTGAAAAATCCTAAGTCTAACCATCTTAAGATAGGGATTATCTGTACATGCAATGTAATATTATTCAGCTTTAAGAAGAATGAAATTTTGACACATGCTACAACATGGATAGACCTTGAAGACATTATGCTAAGAAATAAGCAGCACACAAAAGGACAAACGTATGACTCTATTTACATAAGGTACCTAAAACAGATAAATTTATAGAGACAGAAAGTAGAATAGTGGATAATAGGGGCTGGTGGAAAAGTGAGGGTAGGCACAGATTTTCAGTTTGGGATGATGAAAAAAGTCTGAGGGTAGATAATGGTGGTGGTTGCACAACATTAATGGCACTAAACTGTACACTTAAAAATAGTTAAAATGGTACTTTTTGTTATATAAATTTACCACAATAAAAAAAAATCCATAGCTTGTTTTAAAAAAGTAGTCACCAGGTTGAAATTAAAGGGGGAATCTCAACCATAATTACACAAATTTATCAAATATCTTGAGATAAATTCAGCAATAAAGCTATATAAAGAAAAGTTACATAAAGAAAACTATACTTTTTGAAGGACATAAAACATATCCATATATTTGGAGATAGATATAATGTTACTGGATAGGAAAAATATGAATATATAATCTTTAAGGCAACTCTAAACAGAATCTCAAATTTTTTAAGTTCATAAAGAAAAATAATGTATAAGACTTGCCAAGGAAATTTAAAATGAAGATAAAAAAAGAAGACTTGCTTTAGTAGAGATTAAAATTTACTAAAACAGTGACTATAACCTAAATAATCTATTCTTGGGGGAAAAAATAGACCAATCAGTAAAAATTAAAGGCAAGCTGAGCACAGTGGCTCTTGCCTATAATCCTAGCACTCTGGGAGGTCAAGGCAGGAGGATCACTTGAGCTCAGCAGTTCCAGACCAGCATGAGCAAGAGCAAGACTCTGTGTCTACTAAACATAGAAAAAATAGCCTGGCATCTTGGCACGTGCCTGTAGTCTCAGCTGCTTGGGAGGCTGGAGGATCACTTGAGCCCAGGAGTTGGAGGTTGCAGTGAGCTATGACGACACCACTGCACTCCAGCCTAGGTTAAGCGTGAGACCCTACTTCAAAAAAAAAAAAAAATGCAATTCTATGTAGATGTGAAAAAAGCACTTGTTGAGTACTACCATGTATTAAGAAGTATACTGTACATACGATACAATGTGATAAGTGCTTACTTATACCAAGTCTTAAGGGTGAAGGAGTGTTTGACAGATTTTAAGGCAGGAAAGGACATTGTACTTGGAGGCCATAAGCAAAGATGTGGAAAATTTACTATGTTTGAGAAAAGTAACTTTGGCTGCAGAGCATAAGATGGAAATGGGAGAAAGTGTTTATGTGGATCTAGAAGAAAGCCATCGCAACGGCCCAGACATGAGAGATGAGAGGTGGGACTGGGCCACTGAGCATGTGAAGTAAGAGAAAGAAGTAGATACTAAAGACATGAAGAATAAAAGGACTTGGTGACCCATTCAATACTCCGGGAAGAAAAAAAAGGAGGGGCCGAGGTTGATTCAGAGCTTTTAAATTCGGACAAACAAAACAGTAAATAGAAAAGGAGGCATAGATTAGCGCGTGAAGGTGACAAGTTTAATTTGGGGCTTACTGAATTTTGTGTTCCTGTAGGACAGTGATTCATGGGTTTGGTTAGAACTCCATGACTGTGTTGAACCATGATTTTAAGCCCCATGTGAGACTGTGCTACTGTACGACTACACTCAGATTGTGCACAGCTATTTTCCAAATACTTATTATCTGGTGTTTGGAAGACCTGAAAGATTATAAAATTGATTTGTCCAAATAACACCCATTGAACATATAGCTATTTGTCTTTCTCTCTGGCCTTCATCTGTAGAAAAAAACAGTCTGCATATGGTTATAATCATAATAATTACATAATCTTGAGTTCTTTTTCTGCTACTGTACTTGGACCTCTCTCTACATTGTCATATTATATTTGTCATTTTAAGCAGTTGCATAATATTCCATGAGATGAGGGGCTTAACTCCGCCCTCCTGTCCTGTTGCGCCCTTAGGTTGTTTGTTTTGTCTGGGAGTATATCTTTGGGGAGGAGGAGGCTATTTGATATTTTAATTCAGTCTGCTTAACATTTATAGCATTTTCATTATCTTGAATAAAATAAATCTCCAGGAATATAAGGTCAAATGGTTTTGTTCTTTTTAAAACAAAGATAGTCTATAGCCAAGAGTCACATAAGAGATCAAAATGGATCAAAATCAACTCCTGATTGTCCAAGCCATTTTTCATTATTTATTAAACAAATTTTTATTCCTCACCTCTTATCAATGGACGAGTTCATCATTGTATTACAATATAATATATTGGTAATTAGTTTACAGTTAACTTTTTAGAACGGATTTTCTCTAAATACGTAAGCTCCTAATTTTCTAAATATTTTATCCTCTTCAAAGCCGCAGCTTACAGCTTCTATTATTCTTCCTTCATTATTTTTAGCAGTAAAATTGCCCTTTGCTGATATTTGGTGATTCTCATCTCTCCTGACTAATTACACATATTTCAAATGCATCTTCCATCTCAATCTTTCTGTCTCTCCTCAGTCCCTCTTCCTCCCTTGAAAGCGCGCCTGTTCCCCCAAAATAGCAATTTTTGTATTGATTTTTCCTGCTGAACCTTGTGAGAGGTAATTGCATAATCCCTACACTTAAAAATTGCCCTTAAGCCCATCAGGCCCTGGAGTGAGGCACTTTCTACACCTGGTCCTGACCTTATGCTTTTATTCACGAAGCCATGCCGCAAATCTATAAAAACTCAATTTTCAGGCCCTCATCTTAGTTCTAATATGATAACATTAGCATTGATTCAACAGTACAGATATGACATGCTGCAAATAAACAGCAGTCACTTCCATCAAAGCTAGAAGATTTTTTATGATGGATATATTCAGACACACCAGTCTCCTTTTAGAAAATGCAATTTTATGGAAAAATACAAGATAATTGGTCTTTAGCTCTTGCCATAAACTTAGATAGCACCTGCTGTATTTAAATTAATACAGTGCTTCTGCTTGTTAGATTAGGCCTTCTGATTAAGTCAATCATGTGAAAAGATTTCGACATAGCCCATGTGCACTTGGATTGGAGGCTGTTTTTTGATGTGGCTATTTTTTTGAATGATGTGATACTTGTCCATCTACTAAGGAGAGGAAATTGAAAGTTCTTTATTCAGCCATATATCCTGTCTGTCCTTATCTCTCGGGCTCAGCTTTTGCTTCACATTGTGCCACATAGGTGGCAGGTTTTATTGGGCGCTAGAAGATTCTCCAAAGCAATGACCTGGTATTTGAAGCCCCCACGCGCACACTGGGTCTGCTTCCCCGAGATCACATACACATCACTCTCGAGGATTTATTCCCTTTCCCATTGTCCCCATTTCCTCTGACTCTGGCTGCCACAGTGCACATCAAGAAACTTGGAGAACAGCTTTGCTCCTTTTATCTCTCTTAAACCAGCGGCAGGAATGAATCAGACTCACGTGGCTAGAGCAGCACAAGGCAAAGTGCTGAGGCTGGCATTTCAGTCGGCCTTTCCGCTTCTAGAGAAAGCCTGGACCATGAGGAATGAAGTGGTCCCTTCCAGGGGATAAATTAAAGCTCAAAGGGTTTACCTACATTGAAGCCACTGGTGACCCACAGGCATGGCTGGTGAGACTTCTTCAGTGAGAGGTAAACACATTTTCTCTAAGGGGGTCCTCTTTGTGGTCACAACGAGTGCTGGCCAATTTCCATAATTGACCCATTTAACTTGATCCCTTAACATGTGTTCGAAGTTTTACTCTAAAGAGAACACTCTTCCTAAAGTCACAAACTTTTGGGAGAAGCCTACAAACGACAATGGCATAAAGACATAATGAGTTCACTATGAGGAAATCACAGTCATAGATCACATCGTTATTTTAAAAATTATCTATCTTTCCCAGTCAAAGATGCCCCTACAGACCCAGCACCCATGTTATGCCAGAACTTGATTCCCAGAAGGGGTTAGGGGTTGCAAAGTTGTGAGCAGATAAAAGTTCCTCTCCGGTGGTGGGGGTGGTGTCATGAGCTTCTTTCTGTTCCCTGCGATGGCCGAGTCCTATGCTGGACACTTAGAACCATGAGCCGTAAGAGTGTAAAGAGAATTTTGGGGCCACTATTTGTGTCTTCATTTACAGATGTAAATACTGAGGCCCTGAGAGGTTGCAGAATTTGTCCCAGGTCACAGCTGACGACTGGCAGAACCAAATGAGGACTCCTCTGTCCTGATTATAGTCCAATGTCATTCTATATTCTTTCTGTTGCCTCCAAAGTAGATGCTTAAGAAAAATTTGTTGTTCTATTGTATTTTATTTTTATTTTTACTTTTTATTTGACACATTATAATTGTTTATAGGGCATTACAATATATGTATATAATGTGGAATGATTAAGCCAAGCTAATTAATGTATCTGTTGTCTTGCATACTTATTATTTTTTATGGTGAGCACTTACAATTTACTCTTAGCCATTTTCAAATATGCAATACATTATTATTAACTATAGTCACCATGTTATATAATAGATCTCAAAAACGCATTCCTCCTAACTACAACTCTTTTACCCTTTGACTAACACCTGTCGTTCCATGCCAGATACCCTGAAGACTCTGGTAATCACTATTATTCCGCCTGTACTTCTATGAGCGCAACTGATTTAGCCTCTACATATATGTGAGCTGATCATTTTAATTCACTCATTTATACTCTGTCACTTAAGGACGTTGTTCAGGTAGTAAGAATCACTTTGGAGCAGTTTGTGCATGTGCCTGTGAGAGAGAGAGGGGGAAGAAAAGGAGAATATGTATAAGTGACAAGAAATAAGTAAAGGGGAGAGGACAGCAATAAAATCTCATGTCAGATGCCCCATTACATCAGTATTTACTCTGCATGTATATGCTTTATTGGGTACAAAATGATGCAAAGCGTTGTATTCGAATACATAAAGTAACGAATCATACATAAAGGAGTTCTGTTCTGATTCATTATTCTTAGTCCACAAGGAAGTGAAGACAAAGAGAAGTGAAAATATCTGGAAAAAAGTTACAGCTCAATCCGTGCAGAATCTAAACTAAAACAGCAATTTCCATGCTCCCTGGAAAAAGGATCTGCCTTGAGCTTTGTGGCATTTTTTGTTTTTCAAATCCCAAGGTCTCCATTACAGGGGAATAAGTAATCTGAAGTGCTAGCCCACCAGAACTGGCCAGTCCCAACAAGCACAAGGCTGACGGTGCACAACGCTTCTTCCTCTGATGTCGGAGACCTCGGATGCGAGAAACGAGAAGGGATTGGAAGGGGTGTGCTACCGCCTAAATGGGATTCCTTTAAAAGCACTGCGCAGCAGAAAAGACAAGTATAATGGCTACTTAATCATCTTCGCTATGAAGTGCCAATTCTTTAGACTCTTATGACATTCATGAATGATGCAGGAGGCGGGCGTGATGAATGCGGAGCAATTCCCTGCGACAGATACTTTCAGGGAATTTATGCCCCCTCCCCCCAGAACAAAAGGGCTCCTGGGCTCAGTTATCATTTGTTCTGGGAGAGAATTTACAGTCTTGCCAGCAACTCCTTTTACCCTACTCAATAAAGCGCTTATTTTGATATACTGTCTGTGATTGTTCACGAACAACTGTATCCTTGGAAATTCATGCGCAGTGAGCAGTCCTGCTGGCTCACTTTTCTTCACTCCATGCACTTTTGTCATTTCCAGTTTCTATCATCGAGAGGGCTTGGACACTGGCCTCCAAATCACATGTCCACCTCTTTGGTCAGAGATCTACACATATATTCATATACACATATGTATGTGTGTGTATGAACATGTGTGTGCAGATCTGTGTGTATATGTGTATATACATACATGTACACAGGTTGCTCTTTAACATATGATAGCTCAAATGCTTTTTAGGTCCGTTATGAGTGAGAATTCTTCAGTGTATGGCTACATGCACTATTAAATGTGTACTACAAAAATCTTATTCTGTATCCTCTGCCTACGGATAATCTGCCCGTGGATAATAAATTAGTCAATACATTCACAAATATTTATTAAGCTCCTACTAAATGCTAGGCCCTTTTCTGGGTGTTGAAGAGATATTAGTGAATATAAGAAAGACCTTGACGTTTTTTAAGAGAGATGATACTCTAATACTGATAGGTGACAATAAACAAACAGGTAGAGGATAACATAATGTGTGGGAGTAAGGGCTAATAAAGCATGATAAGGAGCAATCTTATCAGGGTAGCGCAGGCCTGTCCGAGGTGACAGCAACAGCACCTGAGCGCAGGGAAGGAGAATGCCATTTGTCTTCTGAGGGAAGAGGGTTCAAAGCAGACAGAGGGCAAGGGCAAAGGACTGAAGTCAGAAGGGCTTGTCTTACTCGAGGAACAGCAAGGAAAGCAGGAGGGCTGGAGTGGAGGGTGCACAAAAGAGAGTGGCAGACAAAATGATTGCAGAAGTAAAGAGAGACCACATCATGTAGGGTCTCACAGGAACTCCCTTGTGGGAGGGAGGTCCATGTCTGACTCTATTCAAGATGACTGCACAGCTGTCTAAGTAGCTCTGTTCATAACATTCAAGTAGGACACTGAAAATCAGAACTGAGAGGAAGGTGACCAGCATGGAGAGAGACCTCAAAGTACTGTTGTAAGAGGAACAAATGAATGAGCTCAGGATATTTAACCAGAAGCCCTTGGAAGCCCATGGCAGCCATCCTCCATAGAGGATGTCAGGTGGAGAAGGCAGAACCAGGACTGACAGGTGAAAATTACTGGGCTTGAGATCAGAGCTCAAAAGGGGTAAAGCATTTTCTAGTGCTATCCAAGGACAGAATGGGACCTCCAAAAATATAGCAAAAATGTCATCACCAGATATGTGATATGACCAGCAGAGGCTGAATGGTTACTGTTCAGGGATGTCTAAAAGTCCTTTCTAGATAGTTCCAAAGGAAGTTTTATAAGAAAAGAAGGGATATGAAAATAGAAATATTAACTCTGGTAGAACAAACACACCCATCTAAATTAGTCATCTTATTTCTTCTGATTTTTTTAAAAGGCAGTTTTCTTTTATAGCACATCGCTGCTACCTTCTTAAGAAAATCAGTAGCCATCCAGGAAACATGAACATTCTATAAAGCCGTATTTTTCCTACAAATACCTCAATACACTTGACAGAAACATCCTTGAGGATTATATTCTCAAGGAAATTTTTGGTATATAGTCTATCTGCTAGAAAAATTCCACTAATAAAATAATCCATTTAAAAATATGTTTTCAATTACTGGAACAGCAGTTGGCCACGGCACCTTTATTCTTATTAGGAAAGCCCCAGGAGAGATGGTGGGGAGGCAGCAGGCTAAAACTGGTCCTTCTAAGTTTTTGTGGACTGGCAAAACCATTTCCTCACTACTAATTCTCCACGATGTCTAAAATTTTATTTCTTAATGAAACTTAATCCCAACACAGCAATAACACCCAGGGTTATAGTCCACAGTAGGGTAAGCCATTACTTAAAAAAATCTTTCTTTAAAAGATTCTTTAGTTGTCAATCAACAGGTACAAAATTTTAGTAATTCAAGATGAACAATTTCTAGAGACCTGCTGTACAACATAATCTCTACAGTTAATAATATTGTTCACGTAGAAATCTGTTAAGAGGGTAGATCTCATGCTAAATGTTCTTATCACAATTTTTTTAAAGAATCTTCAAAAAGGGCCTGTTTCTATTGCCTCACTGCTTCTTAACAGGAAAAGAAATGTATATATTTATACAGGAGAGTTCATTATGAAGAAGCTGTCTTTAAGGTATTTTAAAAGAGAGACAGTATTTAATTAGTATTTTGGGATAAAGAAAGAAGGAAAGAAGAAAAGGAGGAAAAAGAAAGAGGGAGAAACAGAAGGAAGGATTAGTGGGTGCCTTATAAGAATCATAAAATAATTCCTCTGCTATATTCTGCCTAAAATATACCTGAATTAATAATTTTTTCCAGGATAAGTTTCTATACTTTTATGTGAAGAACAACAAAAATATTAAAAGGGACGAGTAAATAGAACAAATACGGAGAAGTTTAGGAAATCAGAGTCTCTAGAAAATAAAGCAAAAGAGTAAATTACTTACTGTTTGAAGAGATAAAGTGTTTTCTTTAGATAAGACTTTCAGAAAAATTGGCTGCATACTACATACGGGGATAACAGAAAAAAAGCAATAGATAGAAAGGAATGCAAGCAAAACAAGGAGGAATTTCTTGACCATCAAAGACTGAGAAAACAACAATGAAAGATCCCCAAACTGAAATTCATTACTAAAGAAGCCCAAATGGTCTCCAATCCAGCAAAATTTCCAATATCCCACACCTTATTAATTTTCATCATATAAACTCCGTATTTTCTTCACGGTCCTTATGAGTTTTTCTTCAAGAGAATGTAAGCTCAATAAAGATGGAAACCTGTTATACTCATTGCTAAAACTTTAGAACATAGCATGGCATGTAGTAAACTTTGATTTAATATTGTTGAATCAATAAATGGATCTTTAAAGAGACCCATCCATATAAATAGGAGCACAGATCAGATTATCTCCCATTGCATATTGGCCATCAGTCCCTATCACTCTCCTGCTTACAATTCTCAAATGGATTCCAATTGCCTTAGAATAAAAGCAAACTCCTTAAAATGGCCCCAAGGCCCTCCATGATCTAGCCCTTGCCAACCTCTCCAACTTCATTGGCATCATACTCCCCTTTGTTCACTATATTCCAGACATTGGGATTTCCTCTGTTTCAACAGATAAACACCACTGTGGCTTTGGGACCTTTGCACTTCCCCTTTCCTCTTCCCCCAGATGTTTGCATGACTGGCTCCTTCTTATCGTTCAGGTCTCAAGTCAAGAATAACTTTCTGGGAAGTCTTCCTTGACCATGCAACCAAAAGTAACCATTGCCCCTCAAGCTGATAATCACTCTATTACGTAACCAGGAATATTTTCTCTGCAGCAGTTACCACGTCTCTTTATTTCTACTAGAAGTCCATGAGTACAAGTGTATGCCCGTCTTGCTCACAACTATACCCTCAGTGATCCAAATGATACCTGGCCCAGAGTAGGCACTCAATAAAACTTTGGGGACAAGTGACTACATCTTTAAGAAAACGTGTTCTTAAAAATAAGACCCAGCGATTTCCTGAAGTCCCTTTAAACTATCACTGCCATATATTCGTTAGTGTTACTTTGATTTCTATTAAACCCGAGACACATAAAACAATGCTTATTTTCACAATCCCCATCACATATATGTCTGTACTTGATCCACTTTTAAAATGAAAAGGATGGTAGTAGCTTCTATTTTGTCTGTTATTAGAGGAATTAATTCATGTGCACAAAATCATATTGAGCTTATCCAAGGGGAGAAGCACCACCCATCTAAAGCACTGGCATGACTATTATTAGTTTGGGACTCCTCTGTAAGAGAAGTTTTTATCAATAATTCCTCCACCTAGTAGAGTGTCAGAAGTAGGTTGCTCAAAACACAAGGGAGGGACATTGCTGTTTGGATATGACTCTCTGGATTGGCCCTCTCTCCACAGGAATGGTAGTGAAAGGGTCAATTTAAACGAAATCAACATTCTCAGCCCAATAGATCACATGGTTATTTTTCAGAGGAGCTGGATAAATTAGTTCTGAAAATCCTTTTCTTTCTTTTTTTCTGCTGTAAATGCAATATATTGATTCAGGTCCCACTATTTCATGGCATTCACATGCTTCAGTAACACAGAGGATTTATTTTCATCCCTTCATCTCAAGGAGCTGAGGCTGCTCTTAACCCCCAGTGCCAAGAACTGCTTTCCCCTTTCTCCTCCTCCTCCTTTCCCTCCATACCCAGTACCCTGACGGTCGGATAATGGGGTTAACAAGATGACTATGACATAAAACACCCTATTTCCATTTATGTTAATCTTTTCCACTTTTCCAAGGCCAATGGGAAACCTAAGGAGGCCTAAGGAGGAAATCTGTTGGCAGTAGATAGGATGAACTAGGGTGAATGCACAGTAGTTAATCCAGTTGTTTATTTCACAATGGGAAGTCATTAATGTTGAGAATTGAAAATAGCTAGAAATTTCTTAAGAATGATAGTTCAGGATTTTTCTTGCCCTGAAGATTTCTCATTCAGAACACCATGCGGAAATTCTTCTTTATTAAATAAATAATTTTAAATGTTTTAGAACATTGCCTTTTGGAAAGTAAGCCTATTGGTTTAATCATAAAGACTTCGAGACCAGACCAGTATTTGAGTTCAATCTTTGCTGTTGGCTGGACTAAAACATTGGTTAATTTCCTTAATCTTTCTTTGATACTGCTTATTTGCTAACTCCCCCTCATCCTATAAGATACACTACAGGCATCTCCTTCTCTGTGAAGCTTTTTATCTATCCAACCAGCTATCTGGGTAACATTTATTAAGCACTTACTATTTCTTCAGTGCTTATTTAGACCTACTATGAACCATACCTAATACAAGTACTGGTGACATGGGAAAAAAGAAAAAGTAAAAAAAATAAGTTAACCTTTCCGACCCACCAAACTCATATGATTTTGTGTCTTTTTATCTTTCTTCTACATAAAATAGAAGCTCAACAAATATTGTAGAATAAAGAAACTAAATACATGCATTTCATAATTTCCTCATTTGTACAATGAGGAAATCAAGTACATGAACTCTGAGGGGCTCTGCTGTTCTAACTCCATATGTGGTAAATGATTTTCAATTATCTACTATAGTTGTACCCAAGATAACTTTGACTAGTTGACAGGCCCAGTCTGCAATGGATATAACCATCACTATCACCAAGCTGCCTGGGAACTCTTTGAAGTGGAAATTATGCACAGGAAGCCGGCCCATCCTAGCAAGTCACAGATGCTTCTTTTGGCCTCACCTGCTCACTTCCCTCCCCACGGGAGGATTGCCACAAACACTAACGTTCACTGGCAAGTGCGGTGCAGGGATGCAGACCTTTCAGGGAAGACACTGATCACATGAAACAGCTGAAGGTCTAGGGCATCCCTGCTCAATGATCTACCAGAAGATAAAAGATAAAAGGAAAAAAAAAAAAGTTAAGTCTATGTTTATAGGACACTAAAATAACTGGACAAAAGAAAAAAATCAGCAAATCAGGCTTTGTGCGTAGACCCAACAGTAGTGTCTTTTTCTTTCAATTGAAATTGGGCACAACAATTCAAATGTCTGCTTTTTGTGAACAAAATGAAAAATAATCAGAGCTTATCCATGCTCCTTCTGGTACCTATATTTGCTGACTATCCTCCCCAGTCGTCGACCGTGGCCTGTCCCTGCTGTGTGGCAGAAACCCTATTTTCTCTGAATGATCAAGGCTATAGCAAAGATTCTATGTTGCCGAGTGACAAGAGAAGCCCAAAATAGCCAGGTGATAAATTTAGCATCCAGTTCAGTGGAAACATTATTATTATGAGCCCTGGTAGACGCAGCTCCTTCTGACAAATCACATTCACAAACTCATCATGAACATTACTTAAAGAATCTTAGCTTAGTTTCGTGTCCTCAAATGAAAGCAAACTTTGCTCCATTTTCCTAAGACTCTGCTTGTAGCGCTCAGTGTGCAAGGCTATTAAGAACACTAGACAGGATAATCTGAGCACATGACACGATGCTTAGATCATCGTAAGTACTCTGTAAGTGCGGGCTATTTTTATCAGCATCAGTATTGTTGTGTTTTCCCTGTTCTTAGTCATTATACAGGGAATCCTTAAATTGGTGGAAAACAAATAATTAATGAAGTATCAATGACTCTCTGTCTTCCTCATTGCAATGCCCTTGACCACAATACCCTTGACCCTTTTATGGCCACAGCCTTGACACTGATTATACTCACCTACAATGAGGAGAAGAAATGAGGAGAGCATGGGAGAGGACAGGAGACAGAATAATAATAAATAGATAAATAGCACATGGGCTGGAAAAACATGTAGCTTGGGTTTGGAGGAAGAAGAGCACAGTTTTCTTTAAACATTGCGTCTATCTCGAATACAGGTCATCTTAGCCTTCAGTTTGGCTGAAGATTTCTGCATCCCCTTCTACACATTCACAGTTTCGATCCATATGATTTGCTTTGATGCCCTCCTAAGATTTCCTATTTCCTAGGACTCTCCTTCCAGCATTTCATTTGGACAGTTGTGTATTTCCCTCAAAACTTTTGGAACTGGAAATGAAAGACCAGGCCAAGAACCTATTACAGAAAGACCCATTTCTCTTTGCTTCTATTTGCTAGCTTCTCAAGTGTGGGGTTTCTATTAAAAAAAAAAAAAAAAAAGAAAAAAGAAAAAAGCTTTGCTGTTTGTTCAAAAACCCCATAAGGTTACTTAAAAGGTGATTTTGCTAACAAGGAAAATTTTGAAATCCATAACCCATCACAGCATTCCTTCAGTACTGATCACACTTGATTATTTTTGGAACAGAACTGCCCTTGCCACACTGGTCAATTATCAGAGTTGCTGGGTTAACCTAAGCATTTCTTCCACTTCAATTCATTTTCTTATGCTACTTGATCCTGCAGCAAGGTCACCATAGACTAAATTTGTCTCCTGAATAGCATATGGATCCAGCAACCTATTACCCAGGAGCCCCACATACCTATTAATAAAGAACTAGAGCCCTGTACGCTAGCACACCATATGGTGCCTAATCTACCTAACACATATATTACTGTAAATACTCATCCGATTACTCTTATTAATGATGCTGGTCTCTAGGATAAAAAAAAAATTATTTGAAAGCAATCATTTTAAAAATAAGAATCTTTGCTTTGAAGCATGTTTGTATCCTATTACAATTAACATAATAATAAATATTTATCAAAAATTTTGATGTGCTGGCCATTGGGTTAAATCTGGAGTTACAGGGATTTATAAAATCTGAATGCCACTGCTCTAAAAACATCAGGAGGTTACTCAACTCATCAAAAAGGGTATATCATAAACATAAAAATTACAAATGTGACATGGTAATTTATGCTGAGGTAGAAGAGACTAATATTTTATTTGTATCAGTAATATCAATAAGTAAATAACTGCCAGTTAAGAAGTATACATTATTTGCCAGGCATGACATTCATACATCTTGTCATCATTCTTTACAGAAAAACCAGTAGCAATACTATTAGGTAAATATTAGCATCTCTATTTTAAAGATGAAAAACCTTAAGTATAGAGGAACATGGCCTTTATAAACTCATACAGCTAAAAAGGGGCCCAACTAGAATTCAAATCAATTTCTTCCTCTCTCTAATCCTCAGGCTGTTAATCATAATATACCAAACTGCCATCTTACACTAATTTTATCTCGCCATCCAGACTATATGCTTCAAAAAGGACAAAGGGTAAAAGCATGCACTTCGTTCCCAATGACCCTTGCTTTTCTGCTGGTCTGGTACCCAAATAATATTTTATGAAAGGTTTGTCTTTAGCAGTAAATGCACAGCTCATTTCTCTAAGGGACCGTGAACTTTGCAGTGCTCAATACTTGCTTTGAACGATTTATACTGCTCTACTTTCTCACCTAATAAAAATGGCATATATCATCTCTGAACCAGCATGAGAGCTTAAAAAAAAAAAGCTGAATGGACTTGGAAAGCCACCCCTTTGGTGTTTATGTATGGATTAGTGATCATTATTATTGGTGATACATTGATTATGCAGTTATACCTATTTACACATGCACTGGGCAAGTGGCTTATAACATTAAAACCCATTTTAAGAGAAATAATATTAACGAGAAAGAAAGTATAGAAATGACAAAAAACTTTACAATTTTGACATGAGTGGCCAGAATAAGGAAACCATTTCCTGAGATACATGGTTGAGTTAGAAAGAGACTTTTAACTTCTCTATTCAATATTTATGTATTAGTCTTTAAATAAAATGTACAAATGCTATGTATGTGGCTGGTAGGGTCTCCAGAGACTCTGAGCTAAGGAAGCAAAACATAGTTTTTGGTTTTGATTTTCTGAAAATAATACTTAGCTCAATGCAAACAAAAAATTGTTTCATCCCTGGTCCTGGAGCAATGTCTTTGGGATGTGAGCCACCGAATCTGTAATTACATGCCACCACAGTGGCCATTAGCAATAAATGACTCTGTTTTCTACTTCTAATGTCCAGAGAAAATATGTTTATAGAAATTAATTTTATTAAATAAATATTAAAATGTAAATGTTTAACTTCTACTTAAACCCCATAATTTAATGATTTGTGAATAGAGCGGTCACCTAATTGGTGATAAGCGTAGTTTGTATTTGAAGTACAATGTCAATCGAACCATGTCATCGCACATATATACACACATACACCCACATGCTTTCTATACACAACCAATTGTATAAAACCTCTCTCTGGTAGATGGCATAAAGGTACCGCATTCCTCGGCAGCTCGTAGGATCAAATCTGAGGATCCGCAAAAGGAGCCAGAATGCATCTTGCAGAGAAAATAACAGCATGAAAGCAAGTGGGAAATACAGCTCTATTTACTTCGAAACCATGTTTCAATGTATTTTTGTGCATGGCTCATGCCAAACATCAGAGTAGAAACCATGTGCAACAGGCTTAGCCTACAATAGATATCAAATTGCAACAATCGCCCTTCTGGGGTGACCAGATGGGCACAAGCGCAGGAAAGCTTCAACCTTCCGCTTTGCTCAATAGCACCCTCCTTTATGATCTTATATATCTGGATTTTGTCTACACATACACAGATGGCATGAGCTAAGTCTTTTCCAGAAATACTCTTTCAGGTATTCTTAACTCAAATTTCAGCTTTCATTTCACATTCCATTGAAATTTATTAACAATTAGAAATTTTAAAATAATAGCTTAAAAGCTATTTTACCTTAAAAGGTAAACACTGAAAGATACTGACAGAAAACTCACAACATTTCCTTGTTACCTGTCTATCCAGCTAGTTGTTTACAAAATGCCCAGAAACAGTAATAGAGGTTATAAAATGCTTACTTGCAAAATGCAATCTAAACTATTCATCGGGAGACAAACAACAATGACAGAAAATCCATACATTAATAAAGAGAGCTTTGGAGTAGTTATTTCTTTAACTGGAACCACTTCTGAAGCCATTTTTATTAAGCACTTTATCAAGCACAGTTCAGGAGAGAAAGCACATTCTTCCTCTATTTACCCTAAACAAGTTTGGTTTGGCACTTACAAATCCAAGCTGAACCTTTATTAACAAACTCGACAGGGATAGATAGATAGATAGATAGATAATGTCATAGGTTGGTCCAGTGAATAAGCAGACCCTGGAACAAAAATCCATGTGCTTCATGTGATTAACTGTACACCTCGGTAAATTCACTGAAAATCATTTAATTGTACACTTAAAATGAAGTGTTGGTTGTATGTAGATACAGTTGGAGCCCTATGTATGTACTCTATGGACTACTTTGACAGAGTAGGTTTTTGAAT
>CAUYRT010065254.1:0-12397 GCA_963574885.1 Lepilemur ruficaudatus | reverse complement strand
CTGGCACTGCACCATCCCATTAGGAAGGAATCCTCAACACCCAGTTTCTTCCTGAGAAATGAAGGGTTTGGACCACTAATATGATACCCTAACTCTAAGGTTTCTCACAGTTTGGCTCTTGATTCAATGTATCTCTGGAAGTAGAAGGGATCAGGTATACACAAGTCTCCTTGGACAAAAGAACCAAGTAGCAATATTATTATACATGTGAGCAAGCACTTCCAGAGGATTTATAACCCAATTTCAGAGCAGAGCAGGAGCTAAAACTCAAAAATATCCCACTTTCTCCTTAGAAGAGGTTAGCTAGTGTACTCTGCCAACTGTTGCTGCTTATACTTGAGCTTCTAAGTAGCTTGTGTTCATGGAGTTAACTGGCCTAACAAAAATAGACCTTCAGGAACATGAACAAGAGCTCAGAACTCAGTTTTAAGTAGGCACAGAAGCACTTACAGGGCCTACACTTCCCAAGCATAGTACAGATAAGGGGCTAAAACACACTGCTTTTAGTTTCTCCCTAAGGGTTTTCCCTGCACACTCTTTTCAGTGGCTACCTGACAACCTGTCTTCTAACTAACTTGCATTGAGGGGTTAACGTGCAAGACAAACAATAGACCTCTGGCAGGCTGAATTGGAGCTTGGTAAGTTCCTGAGAACTCTTCTCCTGCTCATCCCAGTGATAACTCAAGTCTACTGATTTCTCCTGGAATGAATTTGTCTGTCCATCAAGTGCTTCAACTTCTACAACATCCATCTAAGAGGCTGCGACCTTAACCATCTAGCTCCGAAAGTTGAAGGGTCTCTGCATTTGTGAGTCTTGCTAGACAACAGAAAACAATAAGGTGGGCATATTACATACAGGCCCACTTTTAGCAGCTATCCTCTGAAAATCAGAGGGTGCAATCTGAATGTGATTTTAGACATTTGCCACAGAACCTATCCTCTGCTTAGTGCAGAGAGAGTGAAAGATAGATACTCACTCTCAGCTTTAGCCTGAGGACAGAAGAAATTGGAACATTCATTTAACACCTCAACCTTTCCAGCTGTATCGAGAAGGTGTGGCTTCTATTTTACCTGTTTCAGGATACTGACAAGACTTGACACATCCTAATCTTCTGGGGGAACACAAGAACTAGAAATAGCAATTGGACAAACACAAGATTCATGAGGCACCTTAGAATCACCGGCTGGATAGATTGGTGAGATTTTCTCCAACATGAAGGCAGTCTGACAAGACCAGGACAAGCTGTTTTTTCACTAATGCGCAGAAACCAATACAAAGATTCAAGCAAAATGAGGAAATAGAAAAATATATTCCAAAAAGAAAGGCAAAACAAATCTCCAGAAGCAGAACCTAGTGAAATTGAGATATTTTATTTACCCAATAGAGAATTCAAAGTAATGGTCACAAAGCTGTTTACCAATGTCAGGAGAGCAGAGTAAGTACAAACTGAGAATTTCAGCAAAGGAGTAGAATGTTTCAGAAGTACCAAAGAGAAATCATTGAGCTGAAGAATTTAATAATTGAACTGAAAATGTAATCAAGAGAGTCAAAAGCAGACTAGATCAAGCAATAAAAAGAATCAATGAATTTGAACACAGGTGATTGGAAATAATCCAACCTGAGGAGCAAAAAGAAAAAAAAGAATTAAAAAGCAGTGAAGATTACTTAAGGGACTTATGGTGTATTATCAGGCAAACTAATTTATGCATTACTGAATTTCAAAAAGAAAGGAAAAAAGACAGAAAACATATGTAAATAAATAATAGCAGAAAATTTCCCAAGCCTGGAGAAGGAAATGGAAATCTACATGCAAAAATCACAAGGGATAACAAATAAGATGGATCCAAAGATATCCACACCAATACAGATTACAATCAAATCGTCAAATTTAAAGACAAAGAGACCATTTAAAGCAGCAAGACAAAAGCAACCTGTTTCACACAAGGGAATCTCCATAAGACAATCTGCATATTTTTTGACAGAAACAAAACAAAACAAAACCATTGCTCAACATAGAAGACTATACCCAGCTATTCCATCTTTGCAAAATGCAAGGGAGATAAAGAATTTCTCAGACAAATAAAAACTGAAGGAGTTTATCACCACCAGACTTGCCTTACAAGAAATGCTAAAGAGGATTCTTCACAGTGAAAAATGAAGATGCTAATTAGTAACGTGAAAAAATAAGAAAGTATAAAACTCTCTGGTATAAGTATGTACAGTTTCATCTTCAAACACTCAAATACTGTAATTGTGGTGAATAAATAAATTATATCTCCAGTGAAAAGGTTAAATAGCAACACTATTAAAAATTATAACTACAATAATTTGCTAAAGACTATAATTAATAAAAAGATACAAATTGTGATATAAAAACAAAATATGGGGGAATAAAACTGTGGATTTATGTATGGGATCAAAATTGTTATCAGCTTTAAACTACCTGTTGTAAGGTTGAAATGTTTTATATAAGCTTTACGGTAACCACACATAAAAATCCTATAGTAGATATACAAAAGATAACAGAAAATATGCAAAGCATTGTGCTACAAAAAACCATCAAACTACAAAGAAAAAAAGCAAGAGAGATTGAAAAGAAACAAAGGATCTACAACACAACCAGAAAACAATTAACAAAATTGCACTAGTAAGTTCTTACCTACCAATAGTTACTTTGAATATAAATAGAATAAATTCCCCAATCAAAAGACATAGAGTGACTTAATGGATTAGAAATAAAATAAAGCTCAACTATATTCTTCCTGTAAGAGACCCATTTCAGCTTAAAGAACACTCATAGACTGAAAGTGAAGAGATAAAAAAAATATTATACGCAACTGAAAACCAAAAGAGGGCAGAGATAGAGATCTAAGGATTAAAAAAAGAGACTATAAGTCTAAATCTGTAAAAAGAGACAAAGCAGGTCATTATATAATAATAAAAATTATTATAATAAAAATCAGTCCTGGGAGCATGAGGACAATTCATTCCTCTTCATCCTCCTCAGCCATGCCTAGGGCCTGGGTACCTGGGGCCCGGGCTGGCATTGCCCGCTGGATAGAGACAATGCCACTGAGCAGGGTGTAGCCCACAATGGCTGCCAGCCCCGCCAGCACAGAGAGGATCTGGTTCCGGCGCCGGTATGGCTCCTCCTCAGTCTCTGGGCCTGCTGGTGTCTGGCGTGGGGGTGGCACCTCAGCTCCATCCCAGGGGAAGTAGAGGCTGAGGATGTGGCTGCAGTAGGCACAGAGGTTGTGCAGCCCCCACAGGTGGGCCTGCAGCTTCCCGCTGGGCAGCTTTGCCTGCAGCAGCAGGACCAAGTAGCTAAAGACAAAGGCGTCCAGGGAGGCAGGGGCATCTCCAAAGAAGAACTTCTGAGAGTCCAGGCGCTGAGAGAGAAGGATATGACAATTATAAATATATATGCACCCAACATTGGAGCATCAAAATATATAAAGCAAGCATTAAGAGATCTGAATGGAGACATAGATTACAATACAATAATAGAGGATTTCAACATTCCACTTATAATGCACAGATGATCCAGGCAAAAAATCAATAGGGAAACATCAGACATGAAACTACACTTTAGAACAAATACACCTAATGGATATATACAGAACATTCCATCCAACAGCAAAAGAATACACATCTTTTCAAGTGCACCCACATAGTCTCCAAGATAGATCATATGTTAGGACATGAAATAAATCTTAACAAATTTAAGAATATTGAAATCATATCAAGTATCTTTTCCCAGCTACAATGGCATGAAATTAGAAATCAACAACGGGAGAAATCATGGAAAATCCACAAATATGAGGAAATTAAACAATATGCTCCTGAACAGCTATTGGGTCAAAGAAGAAATTAAAGGAAAATTTTAAAAAAGTATCTTGAGACAAATAAAAATGTAAATACAACATTCAAAAACTTATGTGATGCAGCAAAAGCAGTCATAGAGGGAGTTTTATAGCCTTAAATGTCTACATTCAGAAGAAGAAAAGTCTTACCTAACCTAATGTTACACATAACGGAAATAGAAAAAAGAACACACTAAGCCAAAAGTTAGCTGAAAGAAGGAAATAAAGAAGATCAGAGTAGAAACATATGAAATAGAGACTATGAGAACAATAGAAAAAAATCAATGAAACTAAGAGTTGGTTTTTTGAAAAACTTAAACAAAATTTATAAACCTTTAGCTAGACTAACTATAAAGAGAAAATACTCAAAGAAAATTATAAATAAAGAGGAGGCATTACTAATGATACTATGAAAATACAAAAATTTATAGGAGAATACTATGAACAATTATGCACCAAGAAAATGAATACTCTAGAGGAAAGAAATACATTCGTAGATATATATAACATACTAAAACTGAATCATGAAGAAATAAAAACTCTGAACAAACCAACAATGAGTAAGGAGATTAAATCAGTGCTAAAATAGCTCCATCAAAGAAACTTTTGTCCTGGTAATGTCCAAGATCAGATGGCTTCATGGATAAATTTTTAAACATTTAAAGAACTAGCACCAATCCTCCTCAAACTCTTCCAAAAATTGAAGGGAAGGGATTACTTCCAAACTTGTTTTATGAGGCCAGAATTACCTTAATATGAAAACCAGAAAAAGGTGATACAAATTTTATTTACAAGAAATAAAAATTACAGGCCATATTCTTGATGAACACAGAGGCACAAGTCCTAAATAAAATACTAGCAAAGCATATTCAACAGTTCATTAAAAGGGTCATTGACTGTGATCAAGTGGGATTTATTACTGGGATGGATGCAAGTATGATTTAACATATGAAAATCAATAAATGTGATTCACCACATTAACAGATTAAAGGCCAAAAACTATATATTCATCATAATGGATGAGTAAAAACATTTCACAAAATCCCTCTATTTCATAAAAAAAACGCTCAACAAATTAGGTAGAGATGAAATGTTCCTCAACAAAATAGGGACATATATGACAAACTTATAGCAAACATCATACTGAATAGCGAAAAGTTGAAGGCTTTTCATATTAAGATCAGGAAATCAGCAAAGATACCCACTCTCACCACTTCTATTCAACATACTACTGGAATTCCTAAGCAATTAGGTAATAATAAGAAATAAAAGCCATCTGAATAGAAAAGAAAGAAGTGAAATTGTCTCTACTTGCTGACAACATGATCATATATTCCACAAAAAAATCTATTAGACTGATAGACAACTTCAGTAAACAAATCCAGTAAAATTGCCAGATATAAAGTCAATATACAAAAATCAGTATCATTATTATATACTAACTCTGATCTATAGGAAAAAGAAATTAAGAAAACAATACATCAAAAATAAAATAGTAGTGATTTAATCAAAGAGGTGAGAGATCTGCAAACCCAAAACTACAAAACATTGATGAAAGAAATTACAGATGACACAAGTGGAAAGATATCTCATTTTCATGGATTAAAAGAATTGTTATTGTTAAAATGTTCATAATACCCAAAGTGTTCTATATATGCAATGCTATCCATATCAAAATTTCCATGTAATTCTTTATAAAAATAGAAAAAAACTATCTAAAATTCATATAAAACCACAAAAGATTTCAAATTGTCAAAGAAATTCTAAGTAAAAAGGATAAAACTAGAGGCGGCACACTACCTAATTTCAAAATATAGCTCAAAGCTACAGTAATCAAACTAGCATGATATTGGCATAAAAGCAAACACATGGACCTATGAAATAGGAAAGAGAGCCCAGAAGTAAATCCATACATTTATGTTCAATTGATTTTTAACGAAGGTAGTAGGAAAAGGATAGTCTCTTCAATAAATGCCACTGGAAAACCTGGATATCTACCTATGAAGATATGATGGTGGACACCTATCTTATACCTTATACAAAATCAACCAAAATAGATTAAAGATTTAAGTATAGGACTTGAAAACATAAACGCCTAAAAGAAAACATAGAAAGAAACTCCATGACATCAGTATGAGCAATAAATTCATGGATATGACCCTAAACGCACAGGCAAGGAAAGCAAAAATAGACAAATAAAATGATATCAGACTTAAATGCTTCTGCAATCAAAGAAAATAATTAACAAAGTGAAGAGAGAACTCACATAGTGGGAGAAAATATTTGCAAATCATACATCTGCTAAGGTGCTAACATCCAAAATATATGAGGAATTCAAACTACTTAATAACAAGAAAATCAATAACCATATTAACAGTTGGGCAAAGGACCTGAAAAGACAGTCCTCAAAAGATTACATACAAATGACCCATAAGTATATGAAAAAATACTTATCACTAATCATCAGAGAAATGAAATTAAAACCACAATAAGATATCACCTGGTTAATATGACTATTATTAAAAAGACAAAACGTTAAGTGTTGACAAGGATGTAGAAAAAGGAAACCCTTGTAGTCTGTTGGTGGGAAGGTAAATTAATGCAGCCATTACAGAAAACAGTATGGAGATTCCTTAAAATATTAAAAATAGAGCTACCCAAAGTATCTCAAGAACGGAAAAACAAACATCACATATACTCTCTAATACATTGGAACCATAAAAGTTCATGAAAATATATTTACAAGAAAAGATTATTGTAGAATTATTTAAAACTGAAGAAAAAAAAAAGAAAAGGAAAGAAATAGGGAATAATAAAATAAACCATTAAGGTACATACATATATTTGATTGCTGTGCATTCCTTAAAGATGATGAAATATAACAGAACATTATTATCATGTGATGATGTCTCTAATTTTTGTTTTTTTAAAGGGAAATGCAGGCTACACAATAGCATGTGTAAAGAATTTATGGAATCAGTATGAATAAAACAATGTCAGACTTTTTGTTTGTTTTAGTGAATTATGTGATATTTTACCAAATTTGTAAGTACATATTCTTGGTGGTTCAACTTTCATAAGCTATTTTGCCTGTAAATAAAGTTGTTATTCAAGGATCCTGGTCTATATTGGGAGTGTTGCCTCAAAGAAGTAGGCTGTCATTCTCCAAGCAAATTAAAGCAAGCAAAAGCCTATTTGGCTACACATTTTAACACAAATTTCATGTTAATGATGGCCACATATATTGAGACCCCAAGTTGGTACTTTCAAACCTGAGTCCCAAGGTCACTAAGGCAGGTAGTCTAAATTGCAGACATCCCTTTGCAAGGCAGTCACTTTGCACAAGGACGTTTTGTGGGAAGTGCCTCATGAAGAGAAGCAGCAGGTTTACACATCTAATGATGGCAGCTCTATCTCAAGAGCAAATGCTGATGAGCTAGAGAGTTCATGGTGTTACATCTGGGTTGTATTTCTTTTAATGTTTTCAATTATTCTTTGTATTTCCATTTACATTTTTGAATTTCATGAAAGAACACATTTGTTTCTGTATGAGCACATTAAAAATATTTTCATTTTAATACCTTTTTTTGAGGTGGACTTTTAATATAGAGCCTAAAAGTAGAGGAAAAAAGTCACATTTAATGGGGTTCAGAAGCCCAAATGTCCTCAGAATTGATATATTTCCCATAAATGAAGATGTGCCTAAGACAAGACAAAACTTCTTGACTAATAAAAGACATTATTCACTGTCTTAAAATAACCTGTGAGACATTCTAAAGAGAAATTTGCAGCAAGGCATATTAACTTTAAAGCATGTTCCACAGGGAGATCAAAGAGCTGTGAAAGCTACTGACACATACATTCCTTTCATCTAAAAATGTTGTGTTTAACTCAAGTGCTAACAAAACCCGTATTCTTGGGATTCAGAATTCCTGATAATGATCAATGTAAATGAGAAGTGTGTCAACGATATTAAACTTTGGAATTACTTTTAAATAAAAGTTCATTAGCAAATTTTGTATAGACTTGATGAAATAAGTAAAACTAATTTATGTCTATTAATGTTTCTAAACACTTCTGATTGCCAATATTAATTTAAGATATTGTTGCTTGTACCCTTTAATGAACTTTATTAAATAGTTGATTATAAGTGGAGATGGGAAAAAATGACACTTGTTATAAATGTGACAATTGATTTGAGATATTTAGAATAAAACTGTCATCTTCCTCAATTATCATTTCAACATGTGTCCTTTATAAAATTGTATGATTTTTATCCTTTATTTTTTCTCAGAAAAGGACAGTTCCTAGACTTAAATCTCATACTTCTTCCTGTGGGAATTGGATACTATATTTATTCATTCCTTAATTCCTCCATCTGTATTTAACATATTTTATGTCTTAAATAATTAAAAACAAAGAATGAAACAAAATCCCTACAGCATTGTCTACCATGTTCTCCTAACTCAAACTTCAGTGAAAGGTCTTTACTGGGCAAATGCCTTACCTCTATACTTTATCCCAATAATCAGATAATTCTTTCTGTCTATCAAATAGCCAATAAAGCTGCTTGTGAAAGTGAGCAATAAACTTTCATTGTGTTTTCTTGATAACTCTACATTATGGGACACGTTTTGTTTCTTCTATTAAAATCTCCTCCTGTATTGTTTTGGGTAGTACTATCAAAGCAGGATGATAGGGTGGGTTAGAGTCCAGTTTCTAGAGTCCATTTCTAGCTAAACGTTGTACAAATTACTTAAGTTTATATGCATTACTTCGATTTACATCATATTTTTAAAAAATATCTAAAAAATGAAAATAATATTTCTCACATAGTTCCTTGGGCAAGGATCAACACTGAGTAAATGCTTTCTATATTTTTATCTATGTTGCTTTTTTATGGTCTCCTTGGATGGCTTCTTTCTTTCACGTATATTAGAGAGAGAGAGAGAGAGAGAGATGGATTTTCTACAGGGAAATACAAAAAAGACTGCTGTAAATGAAATCTCTAGAATAAGAACACAGTTTATAAAACTTTTTTTCCCCTACAGGAGAGGTTATGAAAGTGAAATATACAGAAATCCATAGATTGGAACATTGGTACTATCATGTCACTAATCCCAGAGCATTTATAAGAAACAAGATTCTGGATAGTTGTAGAATAGAGCTATTCTGTCATTTGTGAGAAATGAAAATATATCTTTTCTAGTATCAAGATTACTCTACTGATTAAGAAAAATACCACAAAGGATTTATCAACTGTGTTCTTTCAAGTTAATATAGTAGAGAGAAGCAGATTTAGCTCAGCTGAAAGTGTTTGTCTGTTTGTTCGTTTGTTTTACTTTAATCCATGTTGCCCAAAACTTGTATTGGCTAACACATGAACAATACGGCCTTTAAAAAAATGTTAGACTTAAATTCATTTTTGTAATAGTTTTATTTTCATATTTCAAGTGACAAAATAAGAATGAGGCATAGGATTAAAAATTCAAGAGTCCTTATATGATTCCGGTCCCCTGTTTCACGTATCTTGTCAAAATCATCAAGAAAGATCCATGTTCCAGAAATGTGAAATGTTATGCTAAGTCATTCCCATAAAAAGGGGTCTAAACTTGAAGCAGTGGAGTTACAAGAAATATGAGGAATTAATTTAAACTTAAAATATCCCAGGTATCATCAGAAGAGCAATACCCATGTCAATAAAAAGCTAAATAATACCACTAAAGAAATTGATGCTTTATGGCCACTAAGGCTTAAATTTACTGATCATTCTTTTAACCTGAAACAGATGAAATGGTAAAAAAAATATAAAGATTCAAAAACTTGTGTTTTATTTCTAATTCTGACACGTGAAAAAGTCTTATAACTTACCTGAGCTTTTAGAGCCTTGTTCAAAAATTGGATACATTAACAGGATCCTTTATGGCATTTATTGAAATATAGCATTTACAAAGATTATATGAACTAAATATATAAGACACAAAATATATGAATACTCCAACAACCAGATTAAAAAAACATCACTTGTACTTTTAAAGTGCCGTTTGACCTTGTCCATTGCATCTCTTTCCACTGGGCACAGAGATAATTATTATTTCTGTTAATTTTTCTTCTTGTTTATTTTGTATTTTATCATCTTTATAAAAACACTGTATATAGTTTCCATTTTTTAATATGTAGTTCAAGTTTGTAGTTCAATACGTAGTTTCAATATGTAGATATGTAGTCCAAGTTTATTTATTTTCATTTTGTATGACTTCTATGATAAATCATATCAAATTATGGTAACCTTTCTTTGTTCATAGATATTTAATTTGTTTCTAGTCTCAGAGTATTATAAACAATACTTCTGTAAATGTCCAAGTATATGTTCCACGTAAGAATGTTTTCATTTTCATGTCTGCCTTAGCATTTTCAGATACCCTTTATTATAACTTCCTTCATCAAAGTTTTCATTCCCTATATTTTTACAAAAATAATTATATTTTGATTCTATTGATTGCAATACTTACTGATTATATATTGGAATATGTGTGTCTGATGTGCAACTTATTGATTATATTCTCTTCGTAACTTCTTTATATGTTAAGAAACCTAGTGTTTAGAATTTCTTTAAACTATTCTACAAATGTATCCCTATAAAGATGTTTTGTGCATATATGATTTTGCCAGAACTCCAGTGTGACACTAGCAGCCAGAACAATTTTGTACAAAATTTTAAGCTTTTTAGGATAAAATTATAATTTTACACAAGTTATTTCAGAACATACAGGAAAGTGAAAAAATTCCCAACCTATTTTCTGATATTAGGAAAATTCTTGTACAAAACTAGAAGAAAAGAAACAATATTACCAGGGTAGGAAAAAATCAAATGTTGGCATGAATGCGGAGAGATGGAACACTCATACACTGCTGGTGGGATTGAAAACTAGTATAACTTCTATAGAAAGTAATATGGAGATACCTCAAAGAGCTAAAAGTAGAACTACCATTTGATCCAGTACCCCTACTACTGGGTATTTACTCAAAAGAAAAAAAGACTTTCTATAAAAAAAAGATATCTACACTCAATTGTTTATAGTATCAAAATTCACAATTGTGAAGATGTAGAAACAACCCAAGTGCCCATGAATACATGAGTGGATTAATAAAATGTAGTACATGTATACTATGGAATACTACTCAACTACAACAAACAATGGTGAACTAGCACCTCTTATATTTTTCTGGGTGGAGCTTGAGCCCATCCTTCGAAGTGAAGTATCACAAGAATGGAAAAACAAGCACCACATGTACTCACCATCAAATTGGTACTAACTGATCAATACTAAGTTGTTCACGTGGCAGTAATATTCAGTGGGTGCTGGTCAGGTGGGAGACAGGTAGTGGGGGTGAGTAAACTCACAACTAATGGATGAGAGCACATTGTATGGGGGAAGGGCACACTTGTAGTCCTGGCTTGGGCGAGGCAAAGGCATTATATGTAACCAAAATGTTTGTACCCCCATAATATTCTGATAGAAATAAATAAATAAATATAATAAATATAAGAAAGAAGTAAAACTACCATTATTCAAAAATGGCATGACTGTAGACATAGACAAGTCTGTAGAACCAAAAATCTAAAACAAATTCATCAGGATGAAGGTATGCAAGAAAAGCCTACAATACCCATGGTAAAGATATTAAAAAAAACAGAATATAGTATCTATGTGTTAGTCACCAATAATTGAAATATATCTTTAAGACACTGTCATTTGAAATAGCTTCCAAAAGCATCAATTAGCAATAAATATTTCAAATTTTTGTCAAACTCTCTATCTTAAAAATCTATTGGCACCTGAATTTTTATTTTTTACCAAATGGCATATTGATTTTTAAAAATCAAAGTTTCACACTGACAAATGTTATTCACATCCCTTAACAAAGGATAGATACACTTAAATGTGTAATTAATAAATTATAAGTGTAAATTAAGATGAGATTTCTAGTTTAAAAAGTCATTTGAACAATGAATAACTATTCTTTTGAAATTTGACCACATATATTTTTTCTACTGGCATAATATGTGGGTAGAGTATGTTTTACTCCTGGATTTTTTCTCTTTTTGTTTGTACAAATTTACGGGGTCCATGTCCAATTTTGTTATACGCATAGATTGCCTAGTAGTCATCAGGGCTTTTAGGGTATTTGTCATCCAAATAACATACCCATCGACCAATCTTTCAACATCCTCCCCCACCATCAAATTACAAATGATCTTTAGCACAAAGGAAAATAGAATTCCAACAAGTCTATTGATGTCAATCAAAATTAACTTACATATTATCATAAGATGTTTTGGGGGAAAAAAGAGTAGAGATAGGGTACCTTCCCTTCTCTATGGAAAACATAAAGAATGAGTTTACTACAGTAGTGGGCTTATTATAAGCAATAGTTTCTCTGGCTTAAAATTGCTAACTGCATGACAGGGTTTGGGGAGATATGGCTAGGAAAGAGGATTTGTGAAAAAAGTAAAATGTATGAAAGACCT
>CAUYRT010065252.1:0-14378 GCA_963574885.1 Lepilemur ruficaudatus | reverse complement strand
GTCAGCTTCCTTGCCTATAAAATGAAGATGATGCTAATAGTTACCTCAGAGGGTTTTTGAAGGGTTAAACAAGTTAAGATGTGAAAGGTGCAGAGAACAGTACCTGGCACACAGTAAGTGTCATGTAAGTGTGTTCCTACTGCTGCTGCTGTTATTTTGAAGTTGGAAAGTGAAACACAGGAGGGTAAATGACCTATTTCATTCACGCAGAGATTTATTGGCCAAGCTAAAATTCAAACCTAGGTCTTCTCTCTTCTCCGCTCAATATTCCTTCTCGAGAGTTAAACATATCTTCATCTTTATGACAGATTTGAGCATTAAGCTTTCAGGTTTTCTTCCTCTCAAAAGAGTTTAAGGTAGGTCAGGAGCCCACACAATAGGTTTATGCTACTAGCAATGACTAGACTCTCTTGTTAGAACTGTATGTTATTATAACTTGTGACTGAAAAATTATGATTATTATAATAAATTTATTTACTTATTTTTAATTAAAATTAAAAATACATCTTATTGTAATCTCTATGATAACAAATAACTAAAAAACAAATAATGGTACTTTTCATAGTGGTTTTTTTTTTTGGATAAAGTATACTTTTCTACTAAAGCAGTTGCTCTTTGCAGAATGTTTAAATCATTCAGCTTTTGGTTAGTAGGCTCCTATTACCTAACCAAGAGCTAAGTGAACGTGTTTTCTGGGGGAGGCAGCTGGTCTTTCCCAAATGTAAATCAGATTTCATCATGTCTGGCTTGGAGAGAACGTGTCATATGGCAAATGAATACACAGCTGCCTAGTGAATTTTTCCATCGTGAATTAGTCTAATTCCTAAATGCACAGTGAATAAAACGTTTTCTAAATAAGAATATTATGTTCAAATTCATAGTCATTTTTAAATATTAAGAGTCAGGTCATTCCCTTGAATTACAAAAAAATTCCCCTATTCTATTGAAAAAGTATATCTTACCTTGTATTTAATATATTATTCAAGTCCAGGCTGTCTTTCAACTTTTATTATTAAAATTTTTTTCAGATAACTACATTGCCTATTATTAAAATACAAACTATACTTTTGGTGGATAACTTTTCTGTAAGGCCTTTGATAGAGATAGAGTGTGTGGGATGAATGATAGTGTGGTGGAAAGGTCCATGACCTTGGGGTATGCATGGGAGCCTGAGCTTTGGAATAGTCAGATTGGAATTCAAACATAGCTCTGCCACTTCTAGGCTGCACAGGCATTGAGCAAGGTACTTAACTACCCTTTTCCTTAGTTTCCTCATTTGTAAAATGATAATAACATCATGTAATGACAATAATACAAATCTCATAGGATTGTCAGAATCAAAATACAAAAGTGTACACAATGCTCTTTGCATAGTACCTGCTGCATCATAAGCCCTCAAAAATAATGAGGCCTGTTATATGATTGGTTCTAAAGTTTTGCTACATTTTCTTTATAACCCTGTAAAGGTTATCAAACCTTTCCAGGCCTGATTTGCAATTTTTATAAATGAGCAAATTAGACCATATTCTGTATGTTAATAAAATGCCTTTGAGGTTTAAAATGCTATGACAATGCCAATACATGTTGGGGTAAACCAAAAATCTATAACAGAGACACACTTGGGAGAATTTTTTTGAATCTATTTTTCCACGCTGAAATCAAGCTGCATCCATTCTCCAAGGGAGATCATCTCCTTGGGTAATAAAGCAAGGTTACCTGGTCATAACTTTTCATCTAACCAGTGCTCACATTTTTCAGCACTAATTTGGGGAGGAGAGTTCAATGGCTCATTACAGAACCTTCCTTGCCATGATTATTTTAATATTATTGGCATTCTCTCAGATGCCATAGTGAATCCTTGTCATAATCAAAGGGCTCATGATATTTATAAAACAGACAAAAGTAACCAATTCAAGGATTAAGTTGGTTAATGGGCGTCACTGATTATAGAATATTCCTTTTTATTTTTTTTGTGGAGTGCATTATTTGGCTGAGTTTTATCTAGCTGTCTTCACTTACCAAGCTAGCCTGAAATTCTCCTTATCAGCCCTTAACTATGTACTTTACCAACATAGCTTTTGAAGTATTTGTTTACTTTTCATGAAGGGCTTTTAAATTTTTGCTTAGGCTCCAAAGTAAGAAATTAATTTAAATGGCATTACTTTCAAACTAGACTTCTGAAAGCCTCTACACATCATTGTTAAATCTAAACTGATATTTTTTTTCCTGAAAAGATGCAAGTTTTTCCATTTTCTAGGTGAATAATTATGGCTCTATTGATTTATGAACTCTAGAAAGAATTAACACTAGGGAAAAAGACAAGATAGAGGAGCATTAGTTGTTAAATAGATACAATATTTTAAACTGATAATAATGGTTCCCTTACAACCCATGTTTATGTTAACTGATATTTATACTCATTTCTAAAAAATTAATTACACATCGATAGATATATTGAAAACTTAATTCAGAAGGAAAAAATGGATATGTCTATTTAAATATACCATGAGAAATTAAAAAATGCTTTTGTTTTAATAATATAAATAAAATAATTCAAATAAGAATGTCACCTGGATTTGAAGTGGCACACAATATTTTTGGCCCCCACATTGATTACTGGCATCAGCACCAGAAAATAAACTAGAACCTAGATACAGCCAGGCCTTGGCAAATATCCTTTCATACTATTGTTATGAGAAACTCATAATAACTGCTTCCTTATTGATATGAATTTTCCTTAGTGGATGCTGTCTTGATTATAGATAACAGATGTCTACTTCAAATTAGCTTAATCTTGAAGGGACTTTGTTAGAAAATGCCAGGAAATTTGGTGAAACCTAGTAATAGCTACTAAGATATTATCAAGAATCTAAAACACAACTCTTCCATTCCCTTTCCTTTCCTTATTTTCCCTTCCATCCCCTCTCTCCAGACTGACTTTCAGTGTTTCTGAACATTGGCCAAATGAAGGTGTCTCAGAGCTCCATAGTATAGATATCCAGGTACAAGCAACCTGATTGAAAACCAACGAGTATCTCTCACTCACAATTCCAAATTCCTAGGGAAAAAAGACTAGTTGGATCACAAAAACATATGAAGCCATAAAACTCACAAATCTTAGGAAACAATTTCACAATTGAGAATACAAAGCATTAGGTAACAATAAGCATTATCACAGGGACAGAACCTCACATATCAATATTAACTTTGAATATAAATGAACTAAATGCCCCACTTAAAAAATGGATTGGCAGAATGGGTAGAAAAAACACAACCCAAATATCTGCTATCTCAAAGAAACCCATTTAACTCATAAAGATCCTCATAGACTCAAGAGTGGAAAAAAAGTATTCTACGCAAATGGAAAAAAAAAGCAAGCAAATGTAGCTATATTTATATCAGATAAAACAGACTTTAAATCAACAACAATAATAAAAGGAAAGAAAGGTCATTATATAACGATAAAGGGATCAATTCAACAAGAAGATATAAAAAATCTTCAATATATATGCATACAACACTGGAGCACCCAGATTCATAAAACAAATACTACTAGAACTAAGAAGAGATAGACAACAATACAATAATAGTGAAGGACTTCAACATCCCACTCACAGCATTAGATCGTTGAGGTAGAAAATCAACAAAGAACACTGAACTTAAACTGGACATTAGAAGAAATGAACATAATAAACATTTACAGAACATTCTACCCAACAGCTGCAGAATATATGTTCTCATCAGCCCATAGAATATTTTCCAAGATAGACCATATGTTAGGCCACAGAACAACTCTCAATAAATTTTTAAAAATCAGCCAGAGGTGGTGGCTCATGCCTCTAACCCCAGCACTTTGGGAGACCAAGGCAGAAAGATCACTTGAGGCCAGGAGTTCAAGACCAGCCTGAGCAACATAGCAAGACCTGTCTCTACAAAAACTAGAAAAATTAACCAGGTGCAGTGGCACTTGCCTGTAGCCCCAGCTACTTAAGAGGCTATGGTAGGAGGATCACTTGAGCCCAGGAGTTTCAGGTTGCAGTGAGCTAACATGATGCCACAACTTTCTAGCTTGGGCAATAGAGTGAGACACTTTCTCAAAAAAAAAAAAAAATTTAAAATTGAAATCAGGCACAGTAGAATAAAACTAGAAATCAATTCCAAGAGGAACTCTCAAACTACACAAATATGTAGAAATTAAACAACCTGTTGCTGAATGATCTTTGGGGTCGATGATCAAATCAAGATGGAAATCAAAATATTTTTCAACTGAATGACAATTGCAGCACATGATACCAATATCTCTGGGATACAGCAAAAGCAGCACTAAGTCTACAGTGTTAAACACCTATATCAAATAGGTTGAAAGATCACAAGTTAACAACCTAATATCACACCTCAGGGAACTAGAAAAATAAGAACAAAACAAATTTAAAGCTACCAGAAAAAAAGAAATAACAAAGATCAGACCATAACTAAATGAAATTGAGACTAAAAAAAGATACAAAATATCAATAAAATGAAAAGTTGGTACTTTGAAAAGATAAACAAAACTGATAGACCACTAGCTAGACTAACCAAATAAAGAAGATAGAAAATTCAGATAAGCTCAATCAGAAGTGAAAAAGGAGACTTTGCAACTGATACCACAGAAATACAAAAGATCATTCAAGACTATTTTTAACATCTCTATATCCACAAACTAGGAAACCTAGAGGACATGGATAAATTTTGGGAAATATACAACCTCCCCAGCTTGAATTAGGAAGAAAAGGAAAGCCTTAACAGACCAGTAACAGACAGTGAGATTGAATCAGGAATAAAACATCTCCCAACAACAAACACAACAAAAGCCCAAGACCAGACAGATTCACAGACAAATTCTGTCAGATGTACAAAGAAGAACTGATACCAATCCTACTGAAAGTTTTCCATAACATCCTCCCTAACTCATTCTACAAAGCCAGTAGCAAAGCCATGAATAAATGCAACAAATAAAAAGAAACTACAGGCACAAAAATCCTCAACAAAATACTAGTAAACTGAATCCAACAGCACATTAAAAAGATATACCCTATGATCAAATGGGTTTCATCCCAGAGATGCAAGGATGGTTCAACATATCCAACTCAGTAAATGTAATTCACCACATAAACAGAATTAGAAACAAAAACCATATGATCTTCTCAGTAGATTCAGGGAAAGCATTTGATAAAATTCAGCATTCCTTCATGATAAAAATCCTCAACAAACTAGCCATAGAGGAGCATACCTTAAAATAATAAAAGCTACATATTACAGACCCACAGCCAACATTATACTGAATGGGAAAAGTTGAAAGCACTTCCCCTAGGAACTGGAACGAGGCAAGAATGCCCACTTTTGCCACTTCTATTCAACATAGTACCAGAAGTCCTAGCCAGAGCAAACAGGTAAGACAAAGAAATAAAGGCCATCCAAATTGGAAAAGAGGATGTCAAATTATCTCTGTTTGCTGATTATGTGATCTTATAAACTAGAATACCCTAGAATCCTCCAAAAACTCTTATAAATGATAAATAAATTTAGTAAAATCTCAGGTTACAATCAACATACACAAATTAGCAGCATATCTATATACCAATATCAATGAAGCTGAGAACCAAATCAAGAACTCAATCCCATTTACAATAGCTGCAAACAATAAAATAAAATAAAACACCTAGGAATGTATTTAAGCAAGGAGGTAAAATATCTCTATAAGGAGACTGACAGAACACTGATGATAGAAATCATAGATGACACAAACAAATGGAACAACATCCCATGCTCATGGATTGGAAGAATCAATATTGTTAAAATGACCTTACTGTCCAAGCTACAGACTCAACACAATTTGTATTAAAATTCCAACACCATTTTTCATAGAATTAGAAAAAAAATCCTAAAATTTACATAGAACCAAAAATGAGCATGACTAGCCAAAGCAATCCTAAGCAGAAAGAATAAAACTGGAGGCATCACATTACATGATTTCAAATTATACTACAAGTCTATGATAACCAAAATAGCATGATACTGGTACAAAACAGATACATAGATCAATGGAACAGAATACAGATATAAAGCCATATACCTACAATCAACTGATCTTCAACAAAGCATACAAAAACATACACTGTGGAAAAGACACCCTATTCAATAAATGGTGCTGGGATAATTGGACAACCATATGCAGAGGAATGAAACTGGATCTCTATCTATCACTCTATACAAAATTTAACACAAGATAGATTAAAGACTTAAACATGAGATCTGAAACTATAAAATTTCTAGAAGAAAACCTAGGAGAAACTCTTCTGGACATTGGCCTAGGCAAAGAATTTATTACTAAGAGCCCAAAAGCAAATGCAACAAAAACAAAAATAAACAAATGGAACTTAATTAAGTTAAAACATTTCTATACAGCAAAAGAAATAATCAACAGAGTAAACAGACAACTTACAGAATGGTAGAAAAATATTCACAAACTATGTGACAAAGGATTAATATCCAGAATCTACAAGGACCTCAAGCAACACAGCAAGAAAAAAACAACCCCATTCAAAAAATGGGCAAACAACATGAACAGACATTTTTTCAAAAGAAGACAGACTAATGGCCAACAAACTTATGAAAAAATGCTCAACATCACTAATCATAGAGAAATACAAATTAAAACCACAATGAGATACCACCTTACTCCAGTCAGAATGGCCATTATTAGAAAGTTAAAAAACAATAGATCTTGGCTTGGTTGCAGTGAAAAAGGAATGGTTATACACTGTTGGTGGGAATGTAAATTAGTACAACCTCTATGGAAAACAGTATGAAGATTTCTCAAAGGATAAAAGTGGGTCTACCATTCAATCCAGTATCTACCCAAAGGGGAAAAAGTCAGTATTTCAAAAAGATACTTGCACATATATGTTTATTGTAGCAAAAATAGGGAATCAGCCTAAGTGTCCACCCACCAATGAATAGATAAAGAAAATGTGGTACTTACATACCATGGAATACTACTCAGCCATAAAAAAAGAATGAAACAATGTCTTTTGCAACAACTTGGATGGAACTGAAGGCCATTATGCTAACTGAAGGAACTCAGGAATGGAAAATCAAAGACTGCATGTTCTCACTTATAAATGGAAGCTAAGCTGTGGCTATGCACATTTGTACAGAGTGGACTAATAGACATTGGAGACTCCAAAGGTGGGAGGTTAGGAGGAGGCGAGGGATAAAAAAATTATCTATCAGGTACAATATACATGGTTGGGGTGACGGACACACTAAAAATCCAGACCTCACAACTCTACAATATAGCCATGTAACAAAACTGCTCTTGTACCCCTAAGTAGATTGAATTGTTTTTTAAAGGCAAATGTAAGCATGCTTTCTGAGGAAAAACAGAAAGAAGATGGTTTGGTCCAACTACAGTTAGATGTCTACTCCTGGCCCATCAACAATTGCCAGTGGCTGAGGCTATGTAGTGCAAACATGATTGCTAGGAATCTAGTCCTAGCAGGAGGGGAATAGTCTTCAGAGAAGGGAGGGATCTGGGTTGTACAGATACCAAGAAACATAACTATTCTTCCTTTTGGCTGATGCACACGCACACACACTTACCTTTCTTCTCTTTTATTAAAAGTCTCCCTGCCATGCATGATTTAACCATCTTACATTTAACTAAACTCTCACTCACACTCTTCCTAAAGGGGGATAATCCAATCAGTCATACCTAGCAATTAAATCCAAAAATGTCTTCACTGGGCCCCTCTTCTTGATGTGAATGATTGCCAGATTAGTCCATTTTTCCTATACATCAGGCTCCATTTCGTGCAGGTAGCATTCCTTTCCAACCTGCAAGGCAATGATTAAATAGAAAAAATTAGAAAGCTATCAGTAGAACCACAAACACTCCCCCTCAAAAAAGATACAAGAAGCAGAACTCTTCACTGCACCATCATACATTGGTTACCAGAACAGAGTATGTTATTGCATCCCACAGGACAAGGATTGGAAGGTAAAGAGTAGATAAACATAATTTTATGGGCATCCATTAGTGTTGGGGCAGGCTCCTTGTTTAAATCAAGTGCTTCACTACAACATAAAGCAAATGAAGTTAACCTTTCTGCATGCTGCCTTGAGTGACACAGCCAACCAGTTCTATATTCTCTCTGCAGCTCTGTTAATTGTAGCCCTCTCTGTTCATACAATTTCATTCTTCATCAAGATTCTTTGGATTGGAAGTAAAAATATACATAAATATAAAACTACATACTTCAAGTTAGCCTAGGGGGGGAAAATATATTGGGAGTTGTTTATTGGAATGGTACAGGGATATATCAGTTAGCTTTTGCTACAGAAAAAATTACCCAAAACTTAATGGCATAGAACAGCACCCTTTATTTAAGTAAATTTTGGAGATTGGCTGGGTAGTTTTTCTGGTCTGGTCCAGCTCAGCTGGTCTCTGTGAAAATTGTTCATGCATCCTCATACAGCTGGCAGGTCATTTACAAGCCAGATGATCTAATGTGTTCTCACATTTCTGGGGGTTGGCAGGCTGTCAGCTGGTACAAAGGGAACCAGTCATGGAAAGAGACTAGGCCATGTGGCTCTCAATAGCCAGGACAGTAGACTAGGCATCTTCCCAGGGTTCCTAAAAGAACAATGGAAAAAGCAGCAGAGCTCTTGAGACCCAGACTCAAAATACACAATTCTATTTCTGCCACATTCTATTGGTCAAAATAATTCATAAGTTCAGCCCAGATTCAAAGAATGGGGAAACAGATTTGCCTCTTGATGGCAGGAGCTGCAAAGTATTATGAAGAGTCTTGTAATCTAAAACAAGTGATATTTCAAAAAAGTCAAAGATAATATGTATAGCAAGACACCACAAGGGGCTGGAACTGAGAACTGTAAAGCTGACAGAGCATAGGAGACTAGTTTTTGCTCAGGCCATCTGTCTATCTCTCATCACATGGCCTCATGCTCTTCTTCTCTCACTAAGACAACATTATTCTATGACTTTCTTCTCTTTCTTTGGTGTGTGTGTGTACAAGACTAAAGAGGACTACCCCACAATACCCTAGGGTGCATGTTTTCAGTCAAGTGATCCACACGGACAGCTAAATATTGTCTCTCAGCACCAATTCCAAATTCACAGGACAGATGATCTGATTGTCCCAGATTTGGGGCAACATTTTACCCCAGTCCATCCACTATGTCTGGGTGGAGGGTCACAGAGTAGATACATGGTTTCTTGGAGCCCTCTCTGAAAAAGGGGTAATGTGGGACCCTTCTTAAGGGATGAGAGACCCAGGGGATGCTTTCTATCACAGTGTGTAATGGGAACGCCTGTGTGCCATGAAAAACTTAACTCTCCAAATAAAATAAATATTCCATTACCAAGTCAGTGCCAGGCAAATGCAAGGAAAATTGAAAACAAGCTTGTCATTTTCTTTTATTTTTTTCCTAAGTCTGAAGCACCTATAAATACCCTTGGCTCTTTTAGAAGGTTTGCAAGCAGTATTTAATGGAAGTCAAATTTGGTCTGCAGCAGATTTTTTTTTTCATTTGATTTTTTTCTCTCTTTTTTTGGGAACATTCCCTAATGAGAGAGCTATTCTACCCTATCATCACAGGATGCATCTAGGAAAGGAATACAGAATATGCCAGAACAAATAGACTCTCTGCTCCCTGACAGCAAGCTTGGTTTTCAACAGCTTCCCTGATCTCATATCTTACAACTTCACCACACTTTTCTGCACTTCCTGGAGTCCAGCAAAGACTGTTTCCCTGCCCATCTCAGCAGGGCAAACAATGTCTCTACTGGAACCACAGCTTATTTTCTACAGAGCCATTGAGAGGGCACATGGGTCCCATACAGATTATCTTCCCATCTATACTTCCCAATCACGTAATCTCAAGCAGGTCCGCCTGTCTGACAACTTGTCTCCTGCGAAACTTGGATTTCAAGTACTTGCTCTTGCTGCTACTCAATGTTTGTTATCAAGGTCGAATGAGATTATGTCCACATGTGGTAGCACCTTAAAAACAGTAGAATGTTCTCTGTGTGTAAAGAAATAGAACTCTCTCACAGATACTTTGTAGTGAGATGAATTGTCACAAGTCATTTTATGTCCAGTGTCATCACACAGATGTAAAATCCCGCCTTGGAAATGTAGGTGACACATGTAGAATTTTAGATCCTCCACCTGTGACACCGTACACAGAGGACTCAGCTAAATTATGCTTAGACTACTAATCCACAGAAACTGAGATAATAAATGTGTGTTGTTTTAAGTTGCTAAATTTTCAGTAATTTGTTACACAGCAATAAACAACTAATAAAACAACTAATACAGTGTTCAATCTTAAATCTAAAGTAACATTTTAAATAGCAGAATCCTGAGCGTTTATGTGTGTGTGTAGGCTTGAGTGAGAGAACGTGAGACAATGTGTGTGTGTTAAAAATGTAACATAATAGAAAATGAATCACATTTTTAAAAACATGTTTTTGAAAGTCAGAAAGAGCTGGGATGGTACTTGCTTGCCATATGACCTTGCACATGTTATTTATGGGGGGTTTTTTGTTTCATTTTCCTTTTTTTTAAATTAACAACACCACCAACAACCTCAGAGTCTTATGAGAATAAAATGATAAAAGTATATGAATATGCTTAGCACATTTTTTGGCCATGTTAGAAGACCATACAGTTAGGTTTTGCTTATTTGTTTGTTTGCTCCTTGGTTGATCTTCACTGGGTTAAATAGCTGAGTTCTAGGACATGCCAACCTTGTCTTTCAGTATATAAAACAACATGGAATTTGGCCCCTTTGTTGAAAGAGCTAGCCCCCAGAAACCCAACAAGCCAATGGCACTGAGATAGCTTAGTAAAACCTACCCAACAAAATTTAAGAAGCCTTGCAAGTAGATGTTTTGGGACATTATTAAACAACTCTAGGTACCAGCCTAGGGGAAAATTTTGCTCGATTTTGGGACTTTTCAAAAACAATGAGCAGTCAACATTGTTCAAGGCTAATTATTTCCTGCCTTCTGAGGCAACAATTTGAGCAACATCTTTCAAATAATCCTAACCTAAGAAGAATTTTTCATTTTAACCCTTTAAAAAGGCAATTTAAAACATCTATTTTTTTCTCTTAATAGCTATGTAGAATTACCTCTATTTAGTAGGACACTAGGAAGCTTTTTATTATTGTAGATACTAGCCAAGGCCATTTGTGGTTTTTATGAAACATTGTTGGAATTAAATTCCAGAATTTGGGATGAGCTTTCCCTTACACTATCATTTTTCACCAGACATCTTAACTTTTAAGGCACTCTCCATGAATACCTGAGCTCCAACATCTCAGTCACTTGGCATCAGAGAAAAAGCACAGTGGCACCTATCTTCCAAGTCAATTTATCTGAATGTTTTAGTACTTTCCATTTGTTTTATAGTTTCTTACAAAATATTTTTCCAGAATGATAAAGGGAAGATTTATATGCATGTGCATGGAAATATTTCAAAGATATATGGTTTGATGGAAAAATCACATGTTAGAATGAAGAACAATACACATAGCAAGATCTCATGTGCATGGAAATGCATGGGCAGAGGTCTGCAGGGACCACAGTGGTTAGCACTGGTGCCCATGGAAGGGGCGTGACGTGTGAAGGGGGAAGGGAGCCTGTCATTTTTAGTTATATATATGTCCATATTAGTAAAATGTTTTGCATTTAGGCTATATTCACACACTGTTTGATTTTTTTTAATTGTTTTTAATTGGGAGAGGTGGGGAACATGAAGTCCTTGACCAACAGAGACATTTTTCATTTACAAGCTCATGGGAGAAGCCCATGAGCCTGTAATTAAATGTTAGTCCCATGTCAGCAATGACCTTGACCATTCTATCTAATGTACCCTCTCTTTCTCCAGTCTTCCCTTGTCTCCCTTTTTTTCCTCAAAACACTTGCCATAATCCAAAATTAACTTGTATAAGTGTTTATTGGCCTCTCTCCCAATTCGAATGCAGGCATTATGATGGCAGGAGTCTCATCAATCTTGTTCAATTTTGACTCCCCAATGTCTAGAATAGAATCCAGCGTAAAGTAGAATGTCAATAAATATTTGAATGAATGAGACAGATGCCCTTGTACAGTTGTTCTCAGCTGCACAACTCCAAAGGGGCAGGGGCTACAAGCCAAAAGAGCAGCTTTCCCAAGTCTTATATTTACTTCCAAAGTATCTTTTCTTCTTTGTTAGAGAAGACACTTGTTTCAAGAGACAAGCAGCCATAGACTCTGAACAGGAAGTGTCTACCTACCAGATATTGGCCTAGCTCCCAAACAGTAGGAGGCAGTGTATAAATCAGGGTTCTCCAGAGAAACAGAACCAACAGGGTGTGTGTGTGTGTGTGTGTGTGTTTGTGTGTACAAAGAGAGAAAAAGAGACAGAGAAATACTTATTTTAAGGAGTTGGTTCACACAATTGCAGATGCTAGCAAGTTCAAAATCTGCAGAGTAGGCAGACAGGTTGGAGAACCAGGGAAGAGTTGATGTTTCACCTTGAGTCTGAAGGCAATCTGGAGGCAGAATTCCCTCTTCCTTGGAGGCCCACAGACATTTTGCTATTAAGGCCTTCAACTGGTTGTGTGAGGCCCACTACATTGTGGAGGGTAATCTTGCATTACTCAAAGTCTACTGATTTAAATGTTAATCTCATATGAAAAGAAATACCTCCATAGCAACATCTAGACTAACATTGGACCAAATATCTGGGTACGTGGCCTAGCCACATAAAGGTAACCATCACAGGCAGGATGACGGAGCCTTAGCTAATGTGGGTAGGCCAGAAAGGATCCTGTGGTGAAAAGATTAGAAGCAAGGCATGTGCGAGGAAGAAGGGACTGGTTTTTTGTAGCATCCTGACAAATTCTGAACCTCTGTTAACCCTCTTTTATGCAAGGATGGAAAGAGAATCAGAAGGGAGTATCAAGTTCAGCCAGGGGAACGCTTGCTTTGAGGTCCCAATGCAACCAGGGGACCAGCTAACGCTGTTGACGGAGGGGGGGCATCTCTGAATCCCCAGCTTTGTCTGTAGTGACACTCTTCCTTAATGCCACCGTATTCCTGGAAGCCAACCAATTCTACCCAATTTACAAGTAAGTAAATTGAAACACAGACTGTCTAAAGAAGCAAACTTAAGTAGCACACTGGAAAGGTTATCCAGATAAATCAGGATACAATGGAGTAGGTGTCTCGGTCTATTTTGTGCTGCTTTAACAGAATACCACAGACAGGGTAATTTATAAAGAACAGAAATTTATTTCTCACAGTTCTGGAAGCTGGGAAGTCCAAGGTCAAGGCACCAGCATCTGATGACCTCTGAAGGCCCCCTTGCTGCGTCATCCAACAGTGGAAAGTGGAAGGAGAAAAGGGGTTGACGCTGTGTCCTCACATGGCAGGAGAGCAGAAGAGAGTGATCCTATTCCCAAAGCCCTTTTCATAGTGGCATTACAACCTTCATGAGGGCAGAGACCTCATGGCTTAAACATCTCCCAAAAGATTCCACCTCCCAAGCATTCTTGCACGGGGGACATTCAAACCGTAGCAGCAGACAAGTTTGAAACGCTTTTATTTGGAGTTCACATTATTACAGCTGGTGAACTTTGCCAGTTAGAGTCTCCTTATGACTCCATTCAAGCAGATGTTCTTCATCACAGGTGTTCTGTCCACTTCCATCAAGGTACAGGTGGTGGGGGGAGTGAATTGGGCAAGCACTCCAGGAAAGTGAGGGTTAATGAAAGAAAGTCCGGGTTAGGCTTCAGAGGACCTGAATTCTGGTAGATCTGAATACCTTCCTTGATAATTTGGGACAAGTCACTTAACTCCAAGCCTCAGTTTCCTCTCTGATTCTCCCCCAGCTCTGTAATTTCATGGGATGTCTAATCTCAGACACTCTGCTAGCCATGTGGCCTCAGTCCCTTTTCCTAATGCCTAATATATGTTAGCACCCTACGTGCCTTCAAATATCCACTACTGCTGCTGTTGATTTTATTCCTACCACTTAAGGAATGGAAAACCCATAGTAAAAACACTTATTTTCCCCACAATGGTGAGTCAGAATACAGGTTCTGAATTGCTTTACACATACACTGGTATGTTTATCTAATTATAAATAGAAAATAATATTTTGCCAGTGATAAAAATAAAACTAGGGGCCGGGCGCGGTGGCTCACGCCTGTAATCCTAGCACTCTGGGAGGCCGAGGCGGGCGGATCGCTCAAGGTCAGGAGTTCGAAACCAGCCTGAGCAAGAGTGAGACCCCGTCTCTACTATAAATAGAAAGAAAGAAATT
>CAUYRT010065251.1:0-18946 GCA_963574885.1 Lepilemur ruficaudatus | reverse complement strand
GGCTAATTTTTTCTATATATATTTTTAGTTGGCCAATTAATTTCTTTCTATTTTTGATAGAGATGGGGTCTCTGTCTTGTTCAGGCTGGTTTTGAACTCCTGACCTTGAGAGATCCACCCACCTCGGCCTCCCAAAGTGCTAGGATTACAGGCGTGAGCCACCGCGCCCGGCCTAGATTCTTAAATATGACACCAAAAATCACAACAAACAAAAGAAAAACTAGATAAATTGGATTTCATCAAAATTAAAAAAACTTTTGCACATCAAAGGACATTATTAAGAAAGTGAAAAGATGATTTACAAAATGGGAGAAAATACTTGCAAATCATATATCTGATAAGTGTTTAACATCTAGAAATACAAAGAACTGTAACTCAGCAAAAAGACAAACAACCCACCTTAAACATAGGCAAAAAGCTCAACAAACTAGGCCTAGAGAGAACATACCTCAAAATAATAAAAGCCCTAAATGACAAACCCACAGCCAACATCACACTGAATGGGGAAAAGCTGAAAGCATTCCTCTTAAGAACTGCAAGGATGCCCACTGTCAACACTTCTATTCAACATAGTACTGGAAGTCCTACCCAGAGCAATCAAACAAGAGAAAGAAATAAAGGGCATCCAAATTGGAAATGAGGAGGCCAAACTATCCCTATTTGCCAATCATATGATCTTATATGTAGAAAATCTTAAGGACTCCTCCAAGAGACTCCTAGAATTGATACATAAATTCAGTAAAGCCTCAGTTTACAAAATTAAGGTACACAAATCAGTAGCATTTCTCTACACTAATAATAGTCAAGCTGAGAGTCAGGACTCAATACCATTTACAATAGCTATAAAGAAAATAAAATACCTAGGAATATACTTAACCAAGGAGGTGAAAGATCTCTACAAGGAGAACTACAAAACACTGATGAAAGAAATCACAGAAGACACAAACAGAAAAACCTCTCATGCTCATGGATTGGAAGAATCATTATTGTTAAAATGTCCCTACCGCCCAAAGGGATTTACAGACTCAATGCAATTCACGTCAAAATACCAAAGTTGTTTTTCACAGAACTAGAAAAACAATCCTAAATCTCTTTTTTGATTATGGAATAAAAAAAGAACCTGAATAGCCAAAGCAATCCTAAGCAAAAAGAACAAATCTAGAAGCATCACATTACCAGGCTTCAAATTATACTACAAGGCTATAGTACCCAAAACATCATGGTACTGATATAAAAGTAGACACATAGATCAATGGAACAGAATACAGAACCCAGAAATAAAACCATATAGCTACAACCAACTGATTTTCAAAAAAGCAGACAAAAACATGCACTCAGGGAAAAAACCTCTATTCAATAAATGGTGCTGGGAAAATTGGATAGCCACATGCAAGAAAAATGAAACTGGATCCCTATCTTTTAACTGTATACAAAAATTAACTCAAGATGAATTAAAGACTTAAATGTAAGACCTGAAACCATAAAAATTCTAGAAGAAAATGTAGGATAGGAAAAATTCTTTTGGACATTGGCCAAGGCAAAAAATTTATGACTAAGATGCCAAAAGCAACAACAGTAACAACAAAATAAATGGGACTTAATTCAACTAAAAAGTTTCCACACAGCTAAGATAATAATCAACAGAACAAAATAGACAATCCACAGAATGGAGAAAATATTCACAAACTATACATCCAACAAAGGACTCGTATCCAGAATCTACAAAGAAATCAAACAAGTCAGCAAGAAAAAAATCAAACCACCCCATCAACAAGTGGACCAAAGACATGAATGAACGTTTTTCAAAAGACAGACAGACAAATGGCTAACTAACATACATGAAAAAATGCTCAACATCATTAGTCAGGGAAATGCAAATTAAAACTACAACGAGATACCACCATACCCCTATCAGAATGGCCAATATTAAAAAGTCCAAAAACAATAGATACCTGTGTGGATGCAGAGAGAAAGGAACGCTTACCCACCACTGGTGGAACCGCAGATTAGTACAGCCTCTCCAGCAAACAGCCCGGAGGTTCCACAAAGAGATAAATGTCCTCCTACCATGCGATCCAGCAATCGCACTGCTGGGTCACCCACCCAAAGGAAAAGCAGTCATTTTATAAAAAAAGATCCCTGCATTCGAATGTTTATCACAGCACAATTCACAGTCGCAAAGATACGGAATCAACCTAAGTGTCGATGGGTTCATGAGTAGATAAAGAAAATGTGGTGCGCGTGGGTGCACACTGTCCAGAAAGCATTCAGCCACTGTCACTATAACAAGAGTGTAGTACGCGGCTGGATACTTTCCGGACAGCTCTCGCACACACGCCCACCCACACGCACCGTGATACTACTCCTCCGCCATAAAAAGGAACGAAATAATGTCTTTTACAGCAACTTGTCCTGAGTGAAGGATCTCAGGAATGGAAAACCAAACCCCATATGTTCTCACTAACAAGTGGGAGCAAAATGATGGGTACACGAGGGCATAAAGCGATATAGAGGGCGTGAGAAACCAAGAAGCAGGGAAGGTGGGAGAGGGGTTGATGGATAAAAACTTACCTGTGGGACACAATGGACACTACTCTGGTGACGGGCACAGCAAGGGACCCGACTTAAGCATTATGCAAAGTACTCACATAACAAAAATTAATGTTTTAAAATAAAACAAAATACCATTTTCTCCAGCAATCTCTAAGGTCGGTTATTAACATCGTTTTAGAGGTGAAGAAATGGAAACTGTGGGAAATTAACTAAGATGCCCAAGATCAGAAAATGTCAGTGTGGGGGTCTGAACATGACCCCAAATCTCAGTTGTTTCTATAGGGTCTGGTGAAGCTATCAGGTTACATCTCGATGTAGATCAATCAGGATGAGTTGCTGAAGGCAGCAAGCACCCCTCCATCTAGGCATCACCTGCTACTGATCAGTTCAATCTATTTTTTTCTTTTTATACATTCAGAAATGGAAAAGGCAATGCGTGAAAGACCTTTCTAGAACGTGCTCCCCTATGAAAGCAAGAGTCAGGGAAAGACAAGTTAAGCAGCAGTGAGGTATGTGAAGGCCTGAAAGTCCTGCTGAGGAAGTCCCTTCTCAGATTTCTGGTCCACAGCCCAGGCTATGCAAACCTAGACACCCAAGAAACAACCCAAACAAAGTAATATGTTTGTCCTGTTCTGAGGCTCTACTGCCTATTTATTCATAGCTGAAAATTCAGAATAATGAAAACATATTCTGGGATGAAAGCGCACCACAAAGCAAATCATTTCTTAGATGATCTGAGCGTTGAAAATGAACAGATGTAAGAAAATTGTTACAAGGAAGACGATGTAGTATTTCTTCCTAAAACAAAAGAACAGCTACTTTGAATCTTTCCTCTTTTTGTTATATGGACTCATAACTATTTTGAAAAATGAAAAAAAGAAAAAAACGATTACAATTTCACAAAATGTTTTTAAAGAAAACAGGTATTACTAAATATCAGAAGGGAGTAATTCATCATAATCTTGCCAAAGCTACTAAGAATTTGTTGGTATTAAGAACAAAAATAAGCAGATCCATGGCTCTCCAAGATTATCAATATTGTCAATTTCCTCATCTTAACGGTTAAACATTATTAGTCAGATATTCAGTCACTTGGGAAATTAATAAGCTTGATTCTGTCAACCATGAGTGAGAAAGCTGCCTGGGGCAAATGAAAACCCAACGGTTGCACATATTCTGCTTAGCTGAGTATCTTACCTGGGTTTGATCTTGTTGGCAAGGGGCTGCCACTGATCTTTCATTGTTTCTACCTTTATTTGGGGAGGTGGTTTTCAGTTTCCCAAGAATGAAACTGACCTCTTGTTCACATTTCTCTATAATTCTTATGTCCTCTTAGTATCTAGTTTGCTGTACTCAATCTGTCCTTTCTTCCATATCATTCCCTTATTATTTCTTTTTCTTCAATTTCCCTGTTTCCTAAAATTGAATACAATACTCATTTCTGGAAAGAGATCATCCATTTAAAAACAAGTCTGTATTTCTGACACGTCCTATTTTACACGCACCATGGCACGATGCCCACTGTTCTCAGGAAGCATGACCACTGATGGGAAGCGGTTACATACCAGGCAATAGTAACCATGGTACACAGCAACTCACCTGTAAGTTGGGGATGGAGGTGCTGGAGGTGAACAGCCTTGCTTAACACATGCATTTAACAAACAACCTGTGAGTACTATCATCTTCCAGCCTCTAAGCCCTGCCCACTGACATCAGCATGGAATCAACGAAAGTGAACTAATTCCTAAACAGACGGGACCTCCCTGTGAGTGGCTATTCTGTCCTAAATATCGTTCCTCCTGTCCCCCCCAAATTGGTGATATATCCTACTGAGAAATATAGTCTAAATTTCTAGTGGGTAGAAATTTATTCTGTTGGAGGAGGACCAAGACACATTACCATGAATTAACTCAACGGGACTGCTCTCTTAACACCTGGTTAAGATGAGGCTCACAGGAATATGACTTATTTTTTTACTTTAGGGAGAGAGTGGGAAGGGGAGGGAAGGTAGCTACGTTTGGAGCACAGAGCATTTCTCACTGTGCTGTATCTTCAGGGCCCTCAGTCAGCGTGAGAGCAGCGTGGACCAGGGAAAGACGCCACAGGCAAGCCTCAGCTATTCCAAATTTGCGCCGGTGTGAGTCACATAGGACAGTGACAGGAGGAGACTCTCTTTTTCCTCCCGGCCACATCACAAGCTCCCTTCCGCCAAGTTCCAAGGCTTGCACCAATAATCTCAAAGCACAGGTATGTTGTATGTTAAGAGCAAAGCTGGTTTTAATGCACCATCCTGAACGTAAGATATAGGTGCTTATTTCTAGGGGCAGGAAGAACCTGCTTTCTAACTGCTGACAACCTGCAAATCCACTTTGGAATAGACACAGCCTCTTTTTAACTTATTAACAGCTTCTTACTTGGCTTGTGGTCTTTGTAGCGGTAATCCTCTGAAAACAACGTACTAAAGTTTCTATGCGCTTCCCTGATTGCCACTTGCGGAAGACAGACCTCGGGGAATAATGCCAGGAAAGGTCAGCTGTGTTCTCTGGGCCCTTTTGTCTGAAGCCTCGAGCCCCCTGGAGATCTGTCAATCCCGAGCGATGTCTCTATTTAGGTGCTGTCAGTGGAGACAGAAGAGGCATCGGGGATTGCTAACGACGTCTGCTAACTGGAGCACACAGGAGATGGCGGATGAGAGCTAGACACACTCCCTTTGGGGAAAAGGAGTCTTACACTGATGTCTGATAGTCGGAGTAAACAGAAAGGACCGTGAGCTACTCATGAATATCTCCACTTACATTACTTTCACCCCATCTGCACATCTGGTGGCGGATGGGAGAATGGGGTCTGGGTTACCCCCCCCTCGTTTATTTTAATATCAGACCATGCTACTAAATCAAATGCACAGGTGCTTCACAGAACTACACGAATGGACCAGCCTAATAGGAAAGAATGATTCAGGTTCATTGGTGGGAAAAAAAAGAAAGAAAATAGCTTCGTGTTTGATGCTGTCCTTTCTTTTTAACAAAAAGCCCTGAAAACCATGTTTAACGTCCACGGCAAACCTTAAAGGAGGAAACTATCACAGGTGACAGAGATGGAAATCGTGTGAGCCTAACGGAGCGACATCTCTCCGGAGTTATAACCGGGGCTTGGCGGACTAGGACACACTTGTTTTGTTTTCTGACTTGATGTCATCAGTGGATAACATGATACCTGTTTCTGTGGAGCCCTAATCCTCCCAGCAAGCTATTTGTCCCTAGGTCCTCTTGTCACATACTGCTGCTGGCGGCGGGGGGGGGGGGGCGACAGCAATATTTCAGAAGAGGGTTAATATAATTAGAGTAAAACTGGCCATTACGCTGTGTGAAGAGATGACACCCGTCTCAGCTCGGCCTGGCAACAAGTTACCGCTGCCACAGCAGAGCGCGTCTGTCAGCTGTCGGAGGTGGGTTCCCTTTTAAGTAATGACATGCAGGAGGCGTCGCACCCCGCTGTCAGTCAGCCTGCGATCGCCCTGACGCCGCACGCTTCAGTGCACCGAGCTGGGCGCCCTCACCCAGCCCCTTTATTAGAAGGCTGAGCGGCACTCCGGTGGTGTTCTAACAAGGATCAGGCAGCAGGATTAAGCACTGTGACAAAGAGCATCTAATAAGCTAGAAAGTGGTGCATCTATGGACACGCTGGCTGGCTCCCAGACACAGATTCACTTTGCTCACTCCTCAGCCAAAAGGCTCAGGCCACTAGGGAAGCCAGGCAGCACCGTGATTAGCGGTGACCCTCTGACCGAGGCTGCTATGAAGATCGTGTATCACTCAGGGGCTTATTCTGCAATTGCAAATTGGATTTTCCATTTTATTACCTGCAAAAGGACCACATATGCTTCTTTCCAAAGCCTCTAGTACAGCAAGCTCTGCCATGCAACCGTAATTGTGTAAACACTACATCATGCAAAACAGTCATCCTCGTTGCTAGTTATAAATGTGATTGAATGCAATAGGCAATTGCGGCCCCATTAATAAGCATGCTCATTTACACTTATGGAAATCGGTTGCTTCCATAATCGCACTGTAAGAATTCTTCCTGAGTACTCAAAATCCTGAAACATGTGGCCAGGAGCGTCATTTATCACGCAGTAGGCAATCCAGGCGATCTGGGCAAATTTTTCACGTCATCAAAGTGGCACTCCCTTCCTCCCTAATTTTAAAATAATACCATAGAGAGCTTTTTAAATTAATGTGCTCTACAAACCAGGCTCACTCATACATATCTAAGACTATGGCCTAACAAGGTAAAACTAAAAAAACCATGGCTGATTGGGTTAGTCTGTCATTAGTATACTAGATTTGCTTAAACCCCAGTAATTGATTTGCTCATGAAGGGATCGAGGTGGGACATTCTGACAGCTGAAAGATCCCCTCTGCTCTGCAGCGAATCCCTGCAAGGAAACTAACCACAAATGACTCCAGAACAAAATAAAAGCTATGTTTAGGGCTGCTCCATATATAATGAGGTATTCTACACATGAGTCTCCATAATTCTTATTACAATGTGCTAGGCTACTAACTATAGAAATGTATGACCACAGATGAATGGCTGACTTTGGAAAATTCCTACTTTCTCCCTTCTTTAGTAACATCCTTTACTGAGGGGAAAATAATCATAAGCCTATAAAATGATGCTTATATTGTAATACCAAACGTTTGCAACAACTAAAACACTGCAAACAAACAAAATGTTTATTACCAGGCGATAAGCAGACTACTATGCTACAGCTATACTATGAAATGCTCTAGTTATCAAAATAGATTTCTTTGTATGTACTGACCTGGAAGGAGGTCTACACTCTATTTCAAAACACATTAAGGATATACTAAGTTTGCTATCAAATAAATTTTGGAAAAATACAGAAGAAAGAAATCCTATATATGTGTGTATGAAGAAATATTTATGTGAAAAAGAAAAAGAGAAAGGTAATATCAAGTTGTTAATTTTGGTTTTCCCAAAGAAGGGAAATTAAGGTGGGGCAGGGATTTGAATTAACTGGCAGAACAAAAGGTAAAATATTAATTTTCTCTTTTGAGAATTTCATCTTGTTACAAGTATGCGTTATCTTCATTATTAAAAAGATTAAGGGACGTTGAAAGGGGGAATTGTCAAAAACAAATTCCAAATACACGGTACAGACTAATTGGTACAAAGGCACAATAATCTTATTTAAAACAGCATCGTCCTATCGCAGCGAACACTCTGCTAAGGACCTGTTCTCTTCCGTCCGCGTTACAAATGACGGTCTACAAAGCCCTAAGCGGATTGAGAATCTAGGTCTGAAGTCGACTCTCTTTCTGTGCATTATCAGCGCAACGTAAGCTGGGACGTCTCGTGACAACCTCAAGTTTATTCTGCGGGGAATGCAAGGCCACACTGTCATTCGTCTGCTTGGCCTTTCTGGTAACAAGTTTTCAAAACAGGGGTTTTGCTCATTTAATTCATGCAATGCATTGCTGCTTTATGATACCTGCTACAATAAACTGTTACTCTTCTGTTCTAGCCTGGGGAAGAGTATAATTGAAATAAAAAAGATTAAAAAACAAAACACCTTGCCAAACAGCTTCAACAGAAGCAGCACCTGATTTATGAGTGTGCGGGTGTGAAGAGGTCCAGAAGGCCTTATACCAATGAAGAAAAATAGCATTTTACATCGTTTCCGTCGGATGCTCTTCCTGGCCATTTGGTATCTGTGGTCCAGAGGAAGATGACATCGGAGGGGCTCTCAGTCGCTTATGAATATGAGTGACCAGCAACAGAGCAGTGAGCACCCTTCACACACGCCACTGAGGGTGCCTTATCTTGCAAGTTGAAATGGCTGTTAAATAAATAACCCACGTTTTAAACCTGACATTCATTCAGGATTTTCCAACCATTTCTCCTACATGGGGGAGGCGATCTTGTTTTTGTATGCCAGATTTACCTTTTATTGTTCACATCATAGGACGTGACAGACATAAGACTTGACATAGGACATACAGACAAAAGTCCAGTGAACCTGGTTCCTGATCCCAAGTACCATTCACTGCTTTGGTGACCGAGGGACTTTGGTGACCCAGAGACCTTGTGCTCTGCTGAGCTACAGTTCCCTTATCTGACAAGTGAGGATGATATTGTCAGGCAGGACTGTGGATAGGGGCTGGAATGTGTAGACAAAACGGTTCTATAAACTGCAAAGCACTTTGAAAATATAAAATATTTTCATTATCATTTTAAGTGAAACCTGCAAAGGAGGGAAAATATATATTTGAAGACAGTTTGCCTAAAACAGGAGTCCCCTCGAGGAATTCTTAAACTCCTGAAATTGAGTGCAAAATTTGCATGGTGGCACTCTTGTAAGGAAAGGGCCCTGTTTGTTCATAAGGTTCTCAAAGGTCTGTGATCAAAAGTAGGGTTAGGGTAAAATTTAGGGACACTGATTTCATTTCCCAGAGGACTGGAAGATTTCTAAACAGTAGCAGTCTGCTATATCCTGCTGGTGGGTTCCTGAAGGTACTAGGCCATTCCTCGTCTTCCTCCCCCCGCTTCAAGTTCCCCAGATCATGGGGGCTGGGTTGGGGACATCCTTCTGACCCCCGGGAAGCTGGAAAAATCAGCAGCCCAGTGTTTCTTTGTTGATTTTTTTTGTCTAGATGATCTGTCCATTGTTGATAGTGGGGTGCTGAAGTTCCCTAATATTATTGTATTGCGGTTTCTCTCTCTCTCTTTAGGTCTAATGATATTTGCTTTATATATGTGTGTGCTCTGGTGGTGGGTGCATGTATATTTATAATGGTTATATCCGCTCGTTGATATATGCTTTTAGCATTATCTAATGGATTTTTTGTTTCTTTTTGCAGTTTTTGACTTAGAATTTGTTTTATCTGATGTAAGTATGGCTATTCCTGCTCACTTTCAGTTTCTGTTTGCATGGAACATCTTTTCCCATCCCTTCGCTTTCAGTCTATGTGTTTAATGGTGAGGCAACTCCCTTGTACGCAGCATATATTTGGGTCTTATTCTTTTAGTGTATTCAGCCACTCTACATCTTTTAATTGGAGACTTCAATCCATTTATATTCAGGTTTATTATGGATAAAGACTTATTCCTAATAATTTGTTAATTGTTTGTGGGTTGTTTTATAGATCCTTTCTTTTCCTTTGTCATTTGGTGGTTTTCTGTGGTGCTAAGCTTTGTTTCCTTTTTCTTTATTGTTTGTGTATCTCCTGTAATTCCTTTCCTTGTGGTAACCATGGGGCTAAAATAAGAGTATTGTAGTTACAACCGATTATTTTAAGCTAATAGCAATTTAACTTTGGTGGCATAAAAATACTCCAGACTTACACCCACAAACACACAATTTATATTTTTGTTGCCTGAATTTACGTTTTTATTATGTGTTCCTTACACAGTATTTGTAGCTGCTATTGTTTTTGACCACTTTGACTTTAAACCTTCATACTATTAGACTGAAATATTTATATAGCATCATTATATCACAGGCATATTCTTAGTTTGATTTATGAATTTGTCTCTACTGGTGAATTTTATATTTTCACATGTTTCCATATAGTAATTATTACCCTTTCTTATCCAGGGGAACCACTCCCTTAAGCATTCCTTGTAAGGCTGGTCTGCTGGTGATAAATTCCCTCAGCTTTTGCTTCTCTGGAATGGTCTTTATTTCTCTTTCATTTCTGAAGGATAGCTTTGCTGAATACAGTATTCTTGGCTAAGTTTTTTTTTCCCTCCCCCTTTCAGTACTTTGAATATATCATCCTCTTCTCTCTAGTCTGCAAGGTTTCTGCTGAGAAATCTGCTGGTAGTCTAATGGAAATTTCCTTGTACATGACATGATACTTTTGTCTTGCAGCTTTTAAAATTCTCTGCCTTTTAATAGTATGATTACAATGTGCCTCAGAGAAACACTTTCTAGATTGAATCTAATTGGGGTCCTTTGAACTTCCTAAATTTAGATGTCCATATCCCTCCCAACACTTGGGAAGGTTTCAACTATTATTTCGTTAAATAGGTTTTCTGTGCCTTTTTCCATCTCTTCTCCCTCTGGGATTCCTACAATGCAAACAGTTGTTCACTTAATGGTATGCCATTAGTCACATAGCCTTTCTTCACTTTTTAAACATTTTGCTTTTTTCCCCCCACTGACTTATTTCAAAAGACCTGTCTTCAAGTTCAGAAAGTCTTTCTTCTGCTTGATATAATCTGTTGAAGCTCTCAACTGTATTCTTCTTTTATTCATTGAATTCTTCAGCTCCATGATTTGTTTCTTTTTTATGATATTGATCTCTTCGTTGAATTTCTCATTCATATCATGGCTTGTTTTCCTGATTTCACTTAATTGTTTGCCTGTATTCTCTTGTATCTCACTAAGTTTCCTTAAGATTATTATTTGACTTTCTTTTCAGGCATTTTGTTAATATATTTTTATTTGGGATCTGTTACCGGAGACTTATTGCATTCCTTTTGGGAATACCATGTTTCCTTGTTTTATCATGTTTCTTGTGTCCCTACATTGATATCTGCACATCCAGTGAAATGCTCACTTTTTCCAATTTTATGGAATAGTTTTCATAGGGAGAGAGTTTTTCCTGTAGATGGGTCCTAGGGTGTCATTTGAATACGGTGCATTGGTTCTGGGTAGACTCAGTAGTGTTTCCACGCAGTTTCTTCAGTTGTAATCACATCAGCAATGTCTCCAATTGCCTCAGTAGCCTAAACTGTGGGAGTCTGTGATGTGACGGTGTGCTTTTGCTGGGGGTAGGGGTGCTGAGCTGGCTGTCAGGCTGGATTGTGTGGGCACAAAGTGCTAGTCAGCCATGTGGCTGTCTCTCCAAGGAGATGGGGCTGCCACTGGAATGGATGCTGGGCCAGGTGCATGCAGGTGCAGTGACATCAAGTGGCCCTACAGCTGTTTGTCAGAGGGGCAGAAGCAGCTGCTCCAGATACTCTGTGGTGGTCTGTCCAGGGGATGAGGTTGCCACACTACAGGCTGTTGGGCCAGGTGTGGGTGTGCTTATGCGTGACAGGCCAGCTGGCTGTATGGTACAGGTGTGTGTGGGCAAGGCAGCCGGTTGGCTATCTGGTGCCTTTCCCACTGTGTAGGTCCACCTGTTCCTTCAGTGGGGGTGGGGGGGATTGTCACATGGGCTTAGACACTAGGGTCTCAGTCATTCTACCTGGCCAGGGCTCAGGGCAGCTGGGGTGGTGGTGCTGCAGGCACAGGTGCTGAGTGAATGCAGTGTAATGACAGCAGGTACTCAGGGATGAAGAGAGTCTATTGCTCCTGGCACCCAGGGCAGGATGCACTGTAGCAATGCATCCAGTTTCAAGATGGTGCCCAGCTGCAATAGTTTAGGTTGTAGGGTGGGGGTCCTCAATGTGGCCTCCTACTTTGAGGCATTACAGTTGCATGAGCTCCCAGCTACTCTTCAGACTGGATTTGGGGCCTGTGGGGCTTGGGGATTCTTGTAACAAGGATTGTCAGGGTTTGTGGTTGCAATCATGACCACTGGGGATCTCCAGCTTACCTTTTTCCCATGAGAAGTTGTTTTTCTCATTATTCTCATGGTTGGGGAGAGAGACAGCATGTAAGAGGTATCATGCCTCACTCCCCTGTCTGTGGAAACATCCTGCTCCGGATTTCACCATTCCTATAGTTCCTTCCAGCATATTTCCTCACTTTAGCTGAAATACTGTTGTTATAGTGGTCCCCTTCTGTGGGTGAGTCAAGCACTGTGCAACTCTAGTTGGCCATCTTTCTCTGGGTTGCCTTTTCACTGTGTTCATATTGTCTCTTGATAACAGAAAATATTTTTCATTTTCATGAAGTCCAGTTTGTCTATCCTTTCTTTTCCTTGCCTGTGCCTTTGGTGTCATAGCCAAGAAATCATCACCAAATCCAATGTCATGAAACTTTTGCCCTGTGCTTTCTTCCAAGAGTTTTTATAGTTATAAGTCCTACAATTAGGTATTTGATCCACAGAATTTACATTTGTATAAGCTGTTAGGTAAAGGTCTAATTTCATTCTTTTGCATGTGGATACTGGTTTTCCCAGCATTGTTTGTTAACAAGACTGTCTTTTCCTCACTGAATGGCCTTGGCACTTCTGTCAAAAATCATTTGACCATATAGGTGAGGAATTATTTCTGGGCTCTCTATTCTACTACGCTGGTCTATACGTCTGCCTTCAGGCCAGTACCATGCTATTTTCATTACTAAAATGTTTAGCAAGTTTTGAAATCAGGAACTATAAGTCCTTCAGCCCTGTTCTTCTTTTTCAAGATTGTTTTGACTATCTGGGGTCTGTTGCAATTCCATATGAACTTCAGAATGGGTTTTTTTTATTTCTGTGAAAAAAAAAAAACCATTGGGATTTTGATAGAGATTGCATCAAATCTGCATATTGCTTTGGGTAGTATGATATGCTTTCACAAATAGGACAGAATGGATATTTTTAACAGGCTGAATTAATATAGGCAAGCATTTTCCTATTCGAGAGCTAAAACACCAAGTGGAGGAATGTTTTTGTTTAAACTGATAGTTTATTCATATAGTCTTTAAAAAGAACAAATTCTCATGTAATTATACATGGAATAAATTATCATTTCTAAAATACTAAAATTTCATTAGGTCAGAATTGTTTAGGAAAACCATCACACAGAGATTATGGAAACTGAAACTATTCCAGAACAATTCTGAATATAGAAAAAGAAAGAATAGATTTGAGTCCAGGTAGGGCATCACACAGAACCCTTTATAGAACAGGCTAAGGGAGGTGGGTGGGTGCCAGCGCCAGGATATGAATGTTGAACAGAGTGTAGCAGGTCTACAATGTTTTGCAGGAGGCTCGGAGCTCTTGGATGTTGGCGAGGCATATTTTAATTTATTTTTATTCTTGAAAATGGAAACTTCTACACTATGGCAGAGAAACAGCCATGACTCATGTTTCACAATGTACATGGCTGGCTATAAGCACTTCTGAGGGGCCTCACATGTTTCTGGTAGTTTTAAAATGCTGCTTTCTCAGGAATGTGGGGTGGGGGTGGTGAGAGGGAATGAGATATACTACCTTGGTCCCTATGTCCTGGCACCTTCCTCCATGGCTAGGATATGAGCACCAAATGAAGACACTGGTCAGATGTGAGAAGCAGACCCAAGACTACTGCCTTTTCAGCAAGCATTTATCACCACACTTGACCTTTGATCTGCAACCATGTGTACAAACACACTGCCTACAACATTATGTAGAGAAGGAGTCTGACCATGGTCTAGATGCATGTATAACTAACGAGCCCTTTAAGGAAAGTTTGGAAGGTACGAGGGGTTATCAAATTTTCATTTCTTAAATATATAAAAAGAGGAAATGACCTCTTAGATAACCTCATAGGAGATAAAAGGCCAAGCAAATGCACACTGATTTAATCAGTCTGAAGACAATCGCATGATCTTAACAATAATCATCTTAATAATCTTCCCTTTTTAATGCCTATCCTCAACTGTTTTTAGCAACTGTTTTAGTTGCTAAAAAAGTATGGCAATTTTTCAGCCAATAGAGTTAATACTGAAGTTTAAATGTCATAATACATTGCCAGACACTTGCTCATACAGAAATATGAAACGAAATTAACTTTATTTTTTTATTTATATATAAATACCCTTGAATCCAATTTTATTAAAGGTTAAGTAAGGGATCAACCTACTACATAGAACCTAAACTTAAGTTATATGTAAAAACGGCTTGTTTCAGCTTTGCTTCCCACTCTGGAGCTTATATTTTTATTACTTTGGTGCCGTGTGTTACACTCTCTACAGAGGCGGTAGATGGTAAGGGTGCGGATATTATGTCATATATAATATGCACTCAGATAATTAAGAATTGTGAGTGACACAACTGCAAAGTCTACATAAAAAACTTCAGCAACTGTAACTTGATTTTCTGTGAATTCAAAATTCTTCACGCTCAAAAAACGATCCAAATATTTTTACGTTATGTATTAACAATCCATCTTAGTGCATTTTGATAAGAGCACTTATTTTCACTTGTTTTCAGGTTTAACAAGAATATCTCAGAAATAAGAGGCAGTAGAAAGAAAATCACAACTATCTGAAAGTAATTACGCCAAATAACCATGTGTGTAAACAGAATAAACGTATATACTCTACAAAACATGAGAAATATAAGAAAAGCAAAAACTACATACTACAGCAGAAAAAACCTAGAAAAATGTATAAATTTCTACTCTTACAGATAACTATATACTTTTTTGTGTGTGATAAAGGGTAAATGAGTATCCAAAAGCTAATATCAACAAGAGATGCGTTATCATCTAAGCATTAACTCGAGAGTCAAGCACAAGCCAAAGACATAAATTAGTATGTTTTAAAAATTTAACAGACTTAAGAAAAATGAAAGCAAAATAATTATACGACTCGAGGGAAGAAAAATCTATCCCACCTCGCAAGGATCTACTTAGACAACTTACCAGTCCTAACATGTAAAAACGCGTTCCTATAAATAACAGAGTGAAAATGGAGATCCACCACAATTTTGGATGTGGGTGAGGATGATTACATCACGAATTTGTTTCCAGTATTTTTGGAAAGCCAACTGTCTTTGGTTAAAAATATGAAAAACTGCCACGATAACAAATAACAAAAAAAAAAAAAAAAGAAAGTACTATGATACTCCACTCAAGAAAGAAAACAATCAACAAACACAAAATCATTTTCAACGTGTGAAAGAGTTTAGCTGAGCCCTAACTTGGATCCAAGTATCAGCACTTCTAAACAACTCTTCCGACTGCTACTGGTTTACACAGTGCTGTCAGTCCCAAAATTCCAGCTTCCTGCTGTCAATTCCCAAATCCTAGACTATCCTGATGCTTCTCATCACCACCATAAAAAGTGACTCAAAAAAAGGGACATAGAATTCGTCTATTTTCAATGACAAGAATTCTTTTAAACACAAAATAACCTTAAGCAGTAAGTAAATTCTTTATCTATGAGTGACATTTTATACATTGTTCACATTTAGCATTTTATTTAATTTTCATGATATGGAGACCCAAAGAGATGTTCACAAGGGAAAAAAATTTGTTTGGTTGTCATCGTATGTCAACAAACATGGACAAACGGTGTCCTATAATGTAACCAAAGCCAGCTCCCCTAGTCGATGATGCAAATTTAAGACAATAAATGGTAAATCTTAGGGACAAACAAAACTGGGCTCCTTACAGTGGTTAGACTTGTGGCTCAAATTTTTAAACAACTGTACTTTAAAAAAACGATGTTACTCAAGATCATTCGCAGGAAAATCCACTGCCTCCTTCCCAGCCACTTTCCATTGGATGATGTGGTCACTCGCATCACCCAAACACACCATGGCCTTTCTCGCTTCTGCGCCTACCCACACGCCCTCTTCTCCCCTTTGCTTCCTGACAAAGTGTAACTCAATGTCACCTCTTCAGAGAAGCCCGCCTGGACTTCTCCAGTCAAAGTTGGTCCCCGTTATTTCTGTCTCTCACAGCACCTGTTTGTTTCACAGAACTTATCATATTTTACTATTGTTTTGTTCACTTTTATCCCCCTCGGCATGTTTCTCCAACTCCACTGTAAGCTCCCCGGGCACAGGGGCCACCACGGTCTTATTTGGTCCCTGGCAAGGAAGCCTTTCCCACGCTCTGCCTGCAGCAAGGACTGCTGTGCCCATGCTCCTATCACGAGACCACACCCAACTGTTTCCTCAGCAGCTCCCCCCACTAAGTGGGGAAAACGGAGACAGAAATGGCTGCCGTCTTCAATGACCACATCATAATTCAAGATCAGGGAAGATGCTTTTTGCATTTATGCACCTGAGACTGGCCCAGATGCTTTATGTATCTGATCTCAGGCCTCAAAGGAACCTGCAAACTGAGGACGCGCTTCACAGTTTCAGGAAAATGAGGTTCAAGGAGGATTACATCATTTCCCCAAGGCCACAGTCAGTCGACGGTAGCGCGAGGTTGCGGATTTGGAGTTAGAACTTAGGAGTAAAGAAATCCAAAACTGAAGTTAAGTATCTTCAAGAAATGAGTCTGCGTAAGCATTTACAGAAGGGCCCAACAGACAATATTCTGGACAGTAGAGATTAGAGGGAACGGAGCTATCTGAAGAGCACACACAATTTTTGCATAACTCAATCTGAATATGTAAATATACATAATATCATACAATTTATATTAATTGGCATAACTTGAGCCGGGGGAGGCCAAGCACATGGCTATCTGACTTCATTATTCTCTCTGGTGTTTTCAACTGTGGGTACCACTTTGGGGGACTGGAGGGCCAAGGAACAATCAGACATAAAAGTTACATTTCTCTGGAATTATAGAAGATCCAGTATTTTTTCATCCTTTAGATTATTTTCCCAAAAATGTTGCTGTCGCTTTAAATCTTTAACCCATGCATATTATATATATATATACATATATATATTTTTTTTTTAGGGAAATACCGTTCCTTTTGTAAAGTGCTAGTTCTGTCTTTAGGGCGCTGCCATGTTGGCACCAAATTACACACAGTAGAGCAGAAAGCGCCTCACCACAGTTCAGTGAAGCATTTGAGCATGAGCTCTGACGGCAGTCTGCAGACGCTTTCTGATGATGAATGATAATATTAAGCTCATACTGGAAGGCGGCATACAATAATTCTCCATTCTCTGATATTAAAAACCTATAAAGGAACATAAAGCTAGCCCCATCCTATAATTTACCCCCTCTGGTTAAAGCGCTCTGCTGAATTAACAGGCCTCAGAGAAGAATGGGAAGCTTCAGACAGGTTGGCAGGTGTCAGGGCTAACTCAGGACGGGGGGGGCCGCTGGGATGGCAGAAAAATGGGCTCCGAGGGTGGCGAGCAGGACGACGGGGTGAGTAACGGGGACGAAGGCCACAGGGATGGCCCCAAAAGGAAACAAAGTGCAACTGCAGTTCTCCCAGGCTGGTACGAATCTGCATTCATCAGCCTTGGGGTTTTAATGGGTTTTAAATGTCCTTATTCCTAAGGTAATTTATGAGATGTACAGTTAAATAGGATGGAATAAGAGCATTTTTTTTTTTTTTTTGCATTTCCCTTCCTTAAAAATCTATTGTGGGAGGGGAAGAGGATGAAATATAATCAATAAAATGATTTCTGAAATGAAAAAATTAAACGGTCACTATCTCGTTACTGCAAACTACGGTGAACACTAACTGAATTCAGGGAAATTTAGACCAAAAGGGAGAGCACTGGCAGTGGACAAACAGCTCCTTGGAATTCAAACGTGACGCAGGTTTTTGGGAGGGTCCTAAGAGCCCTGTCAAATGAACCGTTGGCCGAAGGGCTAAGATCTAAGGGTGGGAGCCTGCGGGAGGAAAAGGGGGGGCAGTGGGCATCCCCAGAGAACCCCTGTTCCCCAGCTCCCAACAGAAGAGGAGCTGAAGGGGCAACCACCAACAGTGACCTTACTGTCCGCGAGGAAGTGACAGAAACAAGGCAAGGGACACTGTGCTCATCATCAGCACACTGAGAACCTCTAGTTTCAAAGTGGGAACGTCTGAAGAGTGAGAAGGTTGTTGCTTAAGCCGACAGGCAGCTCAGGTGGGAAGGGGCTTGATGCGCAGATGATTCACATTATCATGGCAGCAACGGAAATGGGTGAAACACAGCCGCGTGCAGGGGATAAATCTCACGACATCATGTTGAATGAAAGCAGCCAGAATACATACTGAACGGCTCCATTTGTGCAAAATTCAGACACAGCAAAACTAAACAGAATTAGAGGTAAGGCACTGGTTACTGCTGGGCAGGGAGGAAGGCCTGCCTAATGGCTGGAAGGCTGCCCGGGGGCTCTCGTGGTATTTTACTTCTTGACCTGTGTAGTTGCCACCTGAGTTTCTGCATGTTGATAATTCACTTAGCTATAAGCCTACGGTTATATGTGCTCTTCTGTATGTGCGCTACGTTTTAATGTAGGGCCCCAACTTTTTTGGCACCAGGGACCAGTTTCATGGAAGACAATTTTTCTACTGGGGGAGAGGTGGAGCTCAGATGGTCATGCGAGTGATGGGGAACGGCTGTAAATACAGAATAAGCTTTGCTCGCTCATCTGCTCTCCTCCTGCTGTGTGCCCTGGTTCCTGTTTCATGGAAGACAATCTTTCCATGGGCCAGGCTAAGGGGGGTGGACCTCAAGTAGTGACGCACAGGCCACGGCTTTGGGGTTGGGGACTGCAGTTTTAATAAATATATTAGGAAGAGGAAAGAGAGACAGAGAGAGAGACAGAGAGAGAGAGAGAGAGAGAGAGAGAGGGAGGGAGGGGGAGGGAGGGAGAG